>JAVYIG010000388.1:557500-620470 GCA_035222895.1 Strongylocentrotus droebachiensis
ATACACACGCAAATTTGCGTTTGACTTGATTGATTTAATTTCATTATGACATTTTTTTCCATAAGCATTGTATAATCACGTCCTCACAACCTTGTTTGCGCGATTAAGCAATAATCCCTTTAATAAAATGATCTGCTTTTCTCCCTCAACTTTTCACTTCTCCCGAAGCACTTGTCTGAGGCAAAAGTCTCTTCGGAATTCCTTTTTGCCTTCTTTCATTGGTTAAAAGTAAAAAACATTCTGTCGCAAGATAGGCCAACCGTAGCGCGTTGCCTAGTTGATAAATTAGGCATGAACGTTACACAACCAAACCGACCGCATGCCCGAGTGATTATTTCTTCCCCCGTTCCAATATTCCACTTCTCTGATCTTTACGAAATAATCTTTTTTCTTTCCAACGAAAAGAAAGATTTTTTTTCTTCAAATAACCACAGTTTAAAACCCAAAGGGAAGTCAATAATCACGTAGTCATCTTTCAGTTGGAAGTCGTTGACATTTTTAAATTTCAGTATCAGAACTGCGATATAAAAAAAACAAAGACTTAGCCCAATTTAGTACATTTCGGTAACTTATATTAAAGATACTTCTCATTGATTTTATCTTACACGCCGGTGAAAAGACGAAGAAAAAAATGGTCAAACAAACAAATTACAAACAAGCGTGCAGTTAAAAATAACCAGACGTTACTTTGAAAAAACAACTGATTATATAACTTACCTAAATCATTGTTATTAATTTAAAGAAACAAACTCCTTGTCTGCGAATCAATAAAACTCTCCAAAATGTCTTTCTTTCTTTCTTTTCTTTTAACACTTGGGATTAGAGTTGCCAATTTGAATATCCGTTGGCTACAATCTGTCAGTAAGGATCATTCAACACTTTACCCTTCTCCTTGGCCACACCGCATTGACAGGAAGACAAGAAAATGGCTATTATGACGAATACAATTTATTTATCGTCTTTAATTTCATTTCTTTGTACTTGAGCCAAAAAGGATTACTTCCTTTATGTGATATTTTATGAAATAAAAACCTTCAATTCTGCTTTCTTTGTCGAGACATTTGACAGTAGAGGGTGAGATATTTTTGACGCCACAATAATTTTGTAAATGTCAACTACCAGGAACTGAGGTCTTTTCTTTGTAAATATATATATTCGATTCGCTTCAAACTTTAAATAAAGAAATATTAATCAAACAGGCCGAATTGTTTTATGTCGAAAGTGACTTCAAACCTGTTCTACGGGTGTGAGACAGTGGCAATATCAACAGCTCAATTTGAAGAAAGCATTGATTATTTTGTTTTTGCTCATTTTCGGGAGGATAAGAAATCGAATTGATTAACCTTGGTTATGTCCCCGCTTGATTAATTGTGCAATAATATAGTATTAATGACTGCTTTGAGAGAAATAGTTGTTTTTATACGCTCAAGGGAAGGTTACAATTGTGCTATTGCCCGAGGCGTGCCAGGGTAACTGGAATTTTGCCGGGATTTTAGAACTATTATTTTAGAACTATTACATGGGTTTGGAATTTAACCGGGAATTTTACAGGAATAGTAAAAGTTTATGAATGCAATTTCGACCAATCATATGGCTGGATTTCTTCAGTGAGGTATATAATTAAAGATAAAAAACTTTACACAGACAATATACCACCCGCTTTACTACCACATTCAGTATTGTGATGAGTAATAGAAGGTATTAATTAATCTATGACGTTTTTGACGTCACAAAGGCACTTTTCTTTTATATTACAAACTGAAATATCATCCATCATAAACCTCATTACACTCGTTTTACTCTGTGTAAATATTAGTTGATTTTTTAAAAATATATTTGGGCGAGAGGAGAGGGGGGAGGCAGAAATCAGAGGATTTGAAGAAAAAAAAGAGAGACAGAAAGAGTGACAGAGGTAAAGAAGGGGGGATGAGACGGAGATAGAAAGGGGGAGTAAGATAGGAAGTTGAGAGAGAGAGAGAGAGGGAGAGAGAGGGCGAGAGGGAGAGAGAGAGAGAGAGAGAGAAAGAGAGGGAGAGAGAGGAAGAGAGAGAAAAGGGGGAGAGTCTTCTAATGGAAAGATATTCTTACATTAAACTTGATGACCTTCCTGCATCACTATGAAGAATATTAGAACTTCATTTATATAAATTATAACTGTAGATCTAGACGCGGGGGGGGGGGGGGGGGGAGGCATATAGCATGGCACATACTATTTGGCTTTAACCCAAACAAACGACTACTATGAGATGAGAATAAGATGAAAAGAACTACAGACGTGTGGGCTAACAGATTTCTAAATGAACTTTTTGAAGGTGTGTTTAATTAGCCAGGGAGCGGAGTTAAATTACATAGACATGCCAATTCGTGGCTCTCTGTTGGAAAACTACCTAGATTACTACCCAAACATTCAGTAGGTACCATCTTCAAGGGGGGGGGGGAGGGGGCCTTATCCGGTAAATGAACAGCAAATTATTCTTTTTTGTCTTCAGATGATGTAAGCGTAGTACCCTATATGATTCACATTTCTGTATCAAGTTTCACACCGAGCCATACGTAAAGTTGCGTAATGTTGCGTACCGACTACGCCGAGCGTACGCTGCCCTACGCTGGCCTACGTAACTATACGCTGAGGGACGCAAAGGGGTACGCGAGATGTGCCTATACACAGGGTACGTAACCATACGCCATCGTACGCCAGCCTAATAATAACCTACGCAGGGACTAGGCACAGACCCTAATTTGACACTTTATCAACAAATCATTGTGCCTTGAGAGAAGTCTAGCCCAGCTACATGGCCTATGGTAGTCTTATAGTGCAGACTCACTTTTACGACTGACCAGGGTTTGTGCTTGCAGACTACGCAGGGACTACGCCGAAGCAAGTTTTTCCATGAATGCGCAGCCTAATTTTTTTTTTTCTGGGGGGGGGGGGGGGGGGGGGGGGTAATTATAAAAGAAAACCGCTTCATAGTTTAACAAGGCTTGAAGAGTCTAATCGTCGAGAGAAATAGTGCTCAGTGCTAGTACCTTTAATGATCGTGAATGACCCGTATTTTGAGCTGTTTAATCAGAATTGTGACATCTTAATGGATTCGTGAAGGATCCTGTCAAATTCCTTCAAATAACAGGAACAAAGTGAAGGACAGAAATTTGCAAGCCACTTGAATAATCGCAAGAGATTTTGTGGAATAAAAATCCCCATATGAGGTATGAGTGGATTGACCATGCCAAAAATAGCATCCGATCTACTATAGAAAGAACACTTGTGTGAATCTCCCGCCCTCCTACCCCCCCCCCCCCCCCCCCCCCGCTCCCCTGTATACACACACACACACACACGCACACTCACGCAGAGTAATAGTGTTTCAGTTTTTGGCTCTCTCTATTGATGTTTTGAATTATTAAACAGACATGTAAAACATTAATACACAGAGAAAGAGAGAGAGAGAGAGAGAGATTGTCGGTTACATCATTTTAACTTTAAGACCATCTTCACTGCGATGTCGTCACTAATCAATTGATTGTTTCGTCACGGGCTTTAGAATGACGTCATCTAACTGATTGAATGATGACATTTCGCACCTACGACTTGCTCAACCTAAAATAAGCGATAGAATATTTTCGAACCCGTCTGGGAGATCGCGTTGCCGATTTGACATCCGCCCTAGGGAATACACCGAGGAAGTTATTCTAGATTATTTTCAGAGTAAAGTGTCAACAGGTTTGCCAACATTAATTCACACATCCATTTTTTTCTCGAAAAGAACATGATGATCTTCTGCCATGTAGTTAATGAGTTTAACGGTAAACAGGCATCAACTACAGTACATAAACCAATAATACGAACAAAACAAAACAAACAAAAACAACAAAAATTTATTTAAGCAATTGATTATTAGAGTATGTACCCATTTTCTGTTTTCAGCAACAACAAAAACTATTTTTTCCTGCGCTGGCAAATTTGAGTGTTATCTCATGCAAGACACATTAACAAAAAAATAACGTTTGACAAAAAATGATTGCATTTAATGTTGAAAGTTAAGGTGCCAGAAAAAGCTCTTATTCTCAAAGTGTGCAGGGAACTATGTCGCAAACATTATTAACAAGTCAACTGAATACTCCATTTATAGCACCTTTAGGGAAGACGTGTTGATTATGTCACTGTCATATATGCACATTTTAGATGATGACGCACCCGGCTATTAAAATGGCCTGAAGTTGTTATCGTTCTTGTTGTTGTGTTTTAAGTATTTTGCGACCGTGTTACTATATATAAACATAGAGCCTAATACTGTGCATATCTTGAGCCACTTATACTGGATCATAATGTTGAAATCCAGTTAACGTCAGTTGAGAGTAATCTTTATAAACAAAAACATTCGCATACTTCAGTTTAGTTAAATTTCAAGCAAATTGAAAATTGTCATCGGAAATGTTGATTCAAAACATGTCGTTTGAACAAATCCATGTACTTTCGTGGTTTCCCAATATCAGCCTACAAAATATATTTATTAACCAAAATTGAAAGTTCTGCAACCTATCGCACGGGTGAAATCACAAAACCACACATGAGCGTTGAGATGAAATTTCACCGCCTTGAAATTCGACTGAAAAATGTCAAAATTGTCAAATATCCAACCAAACTTCTCATATTGCCTCAACTTTTTCCCACCAAAAACGAAATTTATATTTTTCTGTTCTCCATGGAGATGCAGTCGTGTACCGTGTTATTATGTAGTCCCTTGGCACTGGAAATTGAGATGGTATTCTCGATACGTGGAGCAAGATGCTTGTCATATGGCAATGGTAAAACGGCTCAATTCCAAAACAAGGAGCACTATATGGTTATGACTTTTTCGCAAGTTAGTTGCGTACATACATGAGTCTACTTTGCTAACTGAATCACGATCGCAGAAACTTTCAACAAATCAACTTAAAAGCAGTCCAGTTTCTCCCACTTTTAATGATGAATCTTCCAAAAATATAAACATCACAGAGAATGGTGATCAATTGTGACACAACATGATTTGCCATAGAGATTTTTTGAAATCCTTTTGAAGAAAAGTCAATTATCATATTCTGTTTTCCTGTAATTATTGTGTGGCGTTCTTGCCTCATTGGGAGATTACCACTCTCTGTTTTTTTTTTTCATTTTAGAAGACAACCATTAACTTTAACTCTTTTGTTCTTTCTCTCTCTCTTAAACACCTTCCCCCTTTTTCTTCAGTCTGTGTTTTTAAGTTAGGGCAGGTATGTGCCCATGTGCCCCCCCCCCCCCCCGTTGGGCTACGCCACTGTAGAAGACTTTCAAGTAAACACAGAGGCGAGCAATTTACTTCTTCTTTTGCACGGCACCATAATACTCTTGACAGGTTAAGGTCATTAGTGTTTTTAGCGATGCACGTTTCAGGTTGTTCCTAAATAAACATTCAATCAAAATTCATTGTAGATTCTAATACATCAATTTAAAATATGGTTTTGTTTGGCTTTCAAAACACGGTTCCTATCTCGACTTGTCAAGAAGTTCATTATCAAAATGTTTGGACGTTTTGACGCACACATAAAGGTGAAATTAGCCGTAACATTGCAATTTCGCGATACCACAAATTCAATGTTTAGTTTAATATATCGCCTCATTACCTGAACGCGCTGAAACGCGTGAATAATCCTAAATTGTTCCATGACATTTTTTCCCACGATTCTTCTTCCCTCTTGTCCCAGGTAACTTTCCTACATAAGGCGAATTAATAAGCCCTGAACTCAACACTTTACATAACCCTAGCCCTAAACCTATAAAATTATCCTACTTGAAACCCTAAACGTAACCCTAAATATTTGACGAAATAAAGTTAGGAAAAATAGTCGTGAGAGAAATCGTCTAGTTTGGTTACCCTATGAATAAATGTAGTATAAACAAGCTTAGGTAAGGTCCTGTCAACATGCCAGGTTTATATTTGTCGAAATATAATAATATCCCAGGGTTTTCATGAGAGAATAAATCAATTTTGATGGACAATTATTTATAACTTGATACGCTCATGGAAGCCTATGGGAAATTTGTTTAGACGTTGTGAAGTTATGAACCAAAGAATGTTGTCATAGCAATCCAGGGTTAATTCAAGTAAAATGAAATACATTTCCTAATGAAAAAGCGAAATCCATGACTTTTAAGAACACAAACAAACTAACATACATACAAACAAACATACAAGCGAAGAAGAAAGCCTAGGTTGAAATAGAATGTTGAGCTCTGAAAATGTATACAGTTGTATTTTGGAGAACACAACAGCCCGTTAGACCGACAACCCACTGGACCTCGGTCTCGTGGGCCTTCTGACAAAAATTTCGAGGGCCCATTAGAGCGACGGCCCATGAGAGCGATACTTTTCTATAGATCTTCATTTACCCTTGTCTATCTTTTGTCGGTCCCATGAACTGCCGGTCTCGTAGACGTTTTTCGATACTAGTTTCCTATATTTCCCTATGTATTTCTTTGTTTTGTCGGTCTCATGGCCCCAGAGAGGCTGGGTCTATAAAACCAGCCTGGGTTATCTATCAATGTAAAGTAAGTGAGTTACTTCGACCAGCATGCAAACAAGTTTCGAAACTGTTCTAAAAGGATTATACACTAAAAAGTAACAACAAATATTTCTACATTATTGAGACGTATTATTCAATTTTCGGGACTACCGCTTTAAATGGTTTTTTCACCTCCATATTTTTGCTCAAATTGGCAATTTTTGTTTACAAACAGAATATTTGTTTAGTTCTACTTCATTCCCTTTTTGAAGAGGGAAATCAACCGCATTAACAAGTTGATTTGAAGGATTGCAGAAAACTCATCACGATATCATTGTGTGTCCAATTTCGTTCAAGAATTTTTTTAACGATCTATTTCTGTATTCCCCCCCCCCCCCCCCATCGAATTTAGCTTGTTCAAGGTGGGATTGTCCTAAAAAGATTCGTTTGGCAAATTCTATTTATTAGCAGTCTTCGAAATTCGAATCAAATTCAACAGATTCTGGGGGAATATATTCTTCGTTTTAAAGGGAACCCAGGACCATATTCTACATGAATAAGCATTTTCAGTAAATTAGATCATATTTTTTTGCGTGTCCACTCTGGAGTGTATAATCATATGCCTGGTCTTGGACGTGGGTGAATACTCGAAGGTTGTATATATCGAAACCTTGGTGTTTGTGACTTTTAGCTTTTTTCCGGTAAGGAGCTTAAATCAAATCTATTTCCTTGACTTAGAGGTTTTAACTTTTAAGCCACGAAAAAGGAGGTTGTGTGCACTTTAAACAGATTTAGGACTATTTGAATATGACTATGATTTCTGTGTGGTCAACTCAGGAAGGTGTGATCCGAGAAAGGTACTTTATTCTTCTCGAAATGAATTTAATCTTATTTTTATGATTTATATCTTTAATATGTCTTATGTTTTTAAGGATTTTTTTTAATGTTATTATGATGTGATCATTCAGAGGGGATCATCCAATAGTATTCATAAAATGAATCAAGGGCAGAAAAGGAGGGCCGTGGGGGTCACAGTCCTGAAAAAATAAACAAAAAAAGGAGTCACTTCGTTATTGATGTTGGTTTTATTGTTGTAGTGGTTGTGGTTATTGTTGCTGTGTACTTTATAACATATACCAATTTGGTTTCAAGGGGCTGGGGCACTGGATTCTCTTAAATCTGACAAGGATATACAATATCATTATGTCTTTGGAATCGTAAATTTGAGAAACATTAATGGTTTATTCTGTATCAGAAAACTACGCGCAAAAGTATTGAATCCAATGACCGGGGTAATACTATTACTGTAAAGCGCTTAGAGACATCGTAGATGTATTAAGCGCTATTTAAAAGCGGAATGTTATTATTATTATGAATAATTACAATGATTCAAGTTTTAGAATGACCTAGGACCTACTTCTACCGGTCAGGAAATGTCATTTTCATCTGGATCCTTCCATGCGCGTCACTCACCATCTGTGATAGACATATATCTATTTATTTTTTGGTTACATCAAAAGAATTCACCTGAGAATCGACAACAACGGTGAGTCTTGTAAGTTACCATCCCTTCCTATAGTATACATGCAAAGAGTTGCGTTCATTCATGAAATTTGCCCGCAAATTGTAGTGACCGCAAAGCGACATTTGTCGTAATTCGGTTAGGTGGGTCGCAGAAGCTGAATCATTTGGGAAGTCGAGATGCTTTAAAGATTTGTGCAGGGCCCCGGGAAGGGTGATGCAGGGGGAGATAGGAGGGGGGAGGCATCTCCTTTTTAACAAGTGAACTGATTTGCGCCCATGCAAAGAACTTCCAAGATCACTGGCAGATTTTTGTTTTGTTTTTGTTTGGGGCGGGGTACAATCGGTCAGTGCCCCCATTTTAAAATCCAAAGTGACATACCGTTTGTACGCAAGGCAAATGATATGCTACATTTTGAAGTTATGACTATTTTATGAAATTGTTTATCAGCAAAAATTGTAGAAAAATCCTAATGACCTTTTTGTTTATTTTCTTTTATTTCTTATGACCATTAAAAACAATATTTTGCCCCCTCTTTCTATACAATCCAGGATTCATTCTTGCCCAGCTTGTTGTACACTTAGCTTTATTTGAGCCCCGGGATTTGAGCACCCCTCTTCTAAAGCCGTTCGTCACCGCCTGTTTGGAAACTTTTGATTTAAAACTTTAAGGTGTGCCAATTTTAGCCGCAATGATTATGATGTAATTCAGTCTCAGACGATTCAACAAATATTGTTGTCATAGTAACGAGACACTACATAAACTATTATGACATATGTTTTCGTAAAATAAATCGATATCGTCAAGTCATGTGATGAATTGCACATTCAGTTGTCAGTTTCTCTACGATTTTTAATACCTAATACCTATTACTATTACTTCGACTCAAATTTAATCAATTACTAAGATTATACCTAGTGTTTTAAGTTGATAGTCATAACAGGCAAGGGAGTATTTGTTTTACTTTTAAAGGCCCACTGTACTACTTGTAGCTACTTGCTCCCTCTACATAGAAAACAATGCCTAATCGGTGACCATTGGTCCCCCATGATCCTCTTTTTCTTAGCTAATTGAGAGCTGAGTTGATGAGATAACCACTTGTCAGTGACCTTGCAGGGAGGTCTAATCCCCTGGCCAAACTAGTACAGATGGGCTTTAAGTATGCTTCCATCATGGCCCTGGTGGTAGCAGAGTTAATACATGCATTTCGAGAGCAGATTAATTAGCATGACATAAAAAGAGATAAAGGAAAAAATAAATACTTCGATCTGCGACCAACATGACCAAAATGACATCGCATCTTTCCAGCAGGCCGGACATCCGATCTGACCGACAGCCTATAAGACTGACGTTGTCGGTCTCATGAAAGATCTGAAAAGTTTCCAGAGGTCCCATGAGACAGCCAGGTCGGCCTTAAGAACAATCGGTCTCGCTACATGTCGTCTTTTCGAAGATTCATAATTCCGAAGGTTCGTTACTCCGAAAGTCCAAAAGTTCATAATTCCACTGGAATCGTTTTTCCGATAATGAAATATGGTTCGTAATTCCAGTAATGAAATAAGGTTCGTAGTAAAAATAGAGTTCATAATTCCCCCAAAACAGAGGACTCTGTGTCTTTTTCGGAATTACGAACTTACGAGAAAACGAGTTCCAACCATCGGTTCTCAACAATCTGGTGAACCCTTCGATAACTTTTCAGAGAGCCTTCCAGACCGACACTGCGGTCTCGTGGGCCGTAGCCAGTCGGTAGTTTAAATAGGTCAAAGGCAGTGATCATAAATTATAGTCGCAAACATAAACTACTTATCAATCTCCAAAATTTGTAATCTATAAACCCATATCAAAATCATAAAACGGCAATTTGATTTAACCTTCTTCTTTGAAATACGATATTATTCTTAAGCACCCGATGAAATTGCTTGCGTATTGCTAAGCGACCTCCCGTAGTTGATAGCCGATAAAATCGGATTCAATATAATTTTCGTCTGGACGAAAAATGCATGATCTTAGATCAGCATCTAGAAAGCTGACCACCATTTAGTTGATGGACGGAATTTAGCGAATTTTGAGCAATTCACGGAACAAATAACCTGTTTTGCATCCTATTCTTGTGCAATTATGGTGCAACTATGTGGTGTCGCCTATAAATTATGTACAGGAGTGGAGATTATTTGGGGCGGGGAAGATGAGCGGGTGGGGGGGGGGGGGGGTCGTTATCGTGATTTTAGGGATCACATTGTTCGGAGTGAAAGCAATTCAAGCAATTCAATGAAAAATAAGTGGGATAATCGTAAATAATGTAAGGGCTCTCATGAAAAGCATTATTAATGTTGACGAGGCTACCCTAGATAAATAAGACCATATCATTGCGATACATAGGTCCGTCGTGTTGTACGTGAATGCCAGCTTGCAGAATCAAAAGTTTAAAAAAAAGGTTTAGAACAGCATAACTCTAAAAAGATGTGGTCGATTGATCTTCCCCAAATCGGTTAGTTCAGAACGTTCTACTTATTTAATGAAACATTTACAAATTAGCGATATGCGTCATAAAAAAAGAGGGTTTATCTAATCAATAATCAACTTTACATTGAACTTCAATCCTACCCCCCACTGGGAAGTGTAATTAAACTCCATCCCAAGTTACTAACTGTTAATTAGATAACTAAATATTACGTTATTTTGGGGAAAAAGATAATTCTGGGACCGAAGATTGTGAATGGCCTAATCTTAGCCACCATATGAAAACAAAAATTACAACATTCAAATAGACCAAAGAACCGTGGGTTAAGATGTAATGACAACACGATCGGATAGAATTAACATCTCTATAAGCAAGAAATCATACCATATTTCAATACCATGAAGTTGATGAAATGTTCAGTGATAATAGTCAACTTTCATTAATTTCACTTCAGCCTAGTACTTAAGTAACAGTTTATGCCTACTTAGGCCACCTTAGTGAAGAAAAATTGGCCGATGTATGCAGGTGGCCTTTGTAGACAAGTTCTCCAACACGTACGTGTATTTCCTCTTTGATTAGGTGAAGACAGCATAGATGATCACTATAAACAGGTGGCCTCCATAGAGAGGTGGATATTGGCCACTTAGGCCACACATGTTACAATCTTATAAAAACTCAAACCTTAACAGCTAGCAACGTAATATCATAAAAGGACCGAGTGACAACATTTTGAAATGGTAGGATTAGGATTTAGACTTTTATGAGGCTGGTTTCCAGCTTTATACTCGGAGTGTTAATTGGATTTACCCGCCTTTTTTAAAGTAATGTATACCTTTATTTTCAACTTAGACCACTTTTTTTTTAAATTTCAAGACGGTCTTATTCCCCCCTTAAAATTACAAATGCACGTTTAGGCAGGTACATTTTTTGATATAATTATAAACTTCTTATAAACTTAATAACTTCCTTCCAAGACCATCTACGACTTCCGAAACACGAAATTGGACGGAACTGAGATTTACATTAAATACATCCTTCCTTAACCATTCACTGGCATAGATGGAGAGATACATACATGTAGAGAGAGAGAGAGAGAGAGAGAGAGAGAGAGAGAGAGAGAGAGAGAGAGAGAGATGGAGATTACAATATATAGACATAGAAATGGATGGATAAAGGGAAACAGAAAGAAATTATAGAGAGAGAAAGATAGAGGGATCGATAGATAATAGAGCGAGATGGAGAGATGGAGAGAGGGGGCAGGAAAGGAGAGAGGGATAGGGTGGAAGGGAGGGAGGGAGGGAGGGAGAGAGAGAGAGAGAAAGAGAGAGAGGGGGGGGGGGGGGTAGGTACATTGTATCAGAAAAGACACTGAAAGACGAGTTGTTTTGTTCTCTGATATCTTGTTGTCGGATTAGAACATAATCATATAGTTTCTTTATCATTATCGTGCATGAACCATATAATAATACAGCAATGTCAATTATATGCTATTAAAATGTCTGCCAGAGGATAAATAATTCTCATAAAGCTTTCATTCAAGAGCATTGAACCCCGGACATCGTCTAGCTAAAAACAGGGGATGGCATTTGTTCTGACAGCCATAATAAGACCAAGGGTATTTGAAGTGATCTAAATTACTCTGTTTATCATGATTCCTTCATGCAGAGACGCAAAAACATCACAATGACATATTCTGATGTTAAACATTGTGCGCAACAGGGCTTGTATGTTCATTACACGCTGGTTTACAGGTACGTTGTTTTGTTCCCATTCTCTCGTTACCATGGCAACACTACATGTTCTCCCGTGGAACCTGAATAGCGGGACTACAGCGAATATGTAATTGACAAGATAATTGCGTTATCTAATTTTGTATTTCACTTCAGGAAATGTTATAGTTGTGTATTAAGGAGTGTCAAGGTAGTAGCAGTGTCAAGGCGATGAACATAGTACAAACATTTTGTTTCCTTCTCCCATCTTAAGATATTTTCTAATTGTAGATATCTTTAAGATCATAAGAGGGCCAACATAGTTACTCGCTTTGTTGCCAGTTTTGTTAATAGGGGAATAGCAAGTTTTTCAGAATTCCCGTCTTTTTAATTTCATATAGAATGTCAAAAGATGACTTCGAAAATGCGGACAATATTGACTTACACTGTATTCTACTCCGGTTTTTTTTTCAACCTTTATTGACACAGCGATCATATCTCCTTTTATCAGTAAGGATTAAGTTTATATTTTGGATGTTTTAATTGTCCCCATCAGAATCAGAATCCTCGAGCCTTTGTTTTCTAATGTAAAGGATTCCATTCCTTCATTAGGCTCTTTACCTCTCACCTTCTGTCTGTATGTCTCATTCTCTCTCTCTCTCTCTCTCTCTCTCTCTCTCTCTTTCTCTCGTTCGAAATATCTACCACCTATATATCTATCTATCTATTTATCTATCTATCTATCTATCTGTATATCTATCTTTCTATCCATTTATCTATCAATTCGCCTACCTATCCTATATATTTATTTATCGATCTATTTATCGTCTAAGGTTCGGAGGGTTTTCTTTCCATTCGTGTGTATTTCGTTCAAATTCTCTAGAGTTGTATTGTATTTATAAAAAGGATCCTAAAACAAAATTTAAGGATTTTTCTACCATCTCTCTCGCTCCCCCTCCCCCTCTCTCTCCCCTCTCTCTTCCACTCTCTCTTTCTCTTTCACTCACTTCTTCCCTCCCCTCTCTCCCTCATAGCTGGTTTCCCTTCCCACGACATCATCTCCTTCTCTCCTATAATTCAGAACACAGATTTCCTCCACCCAAATGAATCCGAAAGACACCCTGTAGTAAACAGACCTAGTTCTTGCCCCTATGTTGAGCCTGGAATTTGAAAAACATTGGCATGCATGCATAGGCATCCAATAGAGTATAAGTTACTTAACACACCATCTCAATTAAGGGGCATTACCCCTTGTAACAGTTAAAGAGCTTGATGATCACTTTATGTACTTAGTGAACGACTTGTACCCATCCCCTTCCCTGCCATTCTGTGGAAGGTATTTGAGGTATTAATGAGTGCCGTATGGCCTTGTCAATGCATCGTATAGTTATGATTATGATACATACGATGAGAGGTGTCTGTATCAATAATGACAGCGAGAGAGAGAGAGAGAGAGAGAAAGAAAGAGAGAGAGATGGAGACAGAGACAGAGAGACAGAGAGACAGAGAGACAGAGACAGGCAGACTGACAGACAGACAGACAGACAGAGAAAGACAGACAAATATATATATATATAGAGAGAGAGAGAGAGAGAGAGAGAATTCTCTCTTAATTACACAGGAGTGGAAATCGACTATGGTACATGTCAGTATTCAGGTTGACTTCGTTGGGGGAGATGAACGAGGAACAAAAAACACTTTCAAAAGAGCAATACAAACTGCATACATCCTTTAGAGTGTATACCACTTTGATTTAGAGTGAATTCAGACTCCACAGCAAAGTTACCTCTAATATATCTCCTTTAGGAATTGAGAAGGACAATAATTATGACAGACAGAGCACTCTTTCAAAGATATTTTCAAAATCTCTCTTATATAATGGGCTCATCTAGTTTCCCCCGCGTGATACAATCTTCATGATTTGTATATTCGGCAGTCATGTTTTGAGTCTATTTCCTCTTTAATCTATGTTAACCCATCCTTTTTTAAATTCGTTAACAATATGAACACCGCAGTTTTGGCCTGTGTAGCACAGAACAGTGGGAGGTTCGCCTCAAACGCCCTAACATTGTCACGCATGCGCAGTGGAGCGGGGAATGTTAACCTTCCCCTGAACATGCCAAGCCCCCTCCCCACGTCCCTTCCCTTATACATCGATATCCAAATAGTAAGCTTTGAATCTTAGAGATAAAGTTGACCAAGGGTCATGCGATTACATTGTTGGAAACAAAACTGGAAGGAAGCAATTTTCACAGGTTGGTAAATATAATATCGTACCTAAGAATACCATGATGTTTGGAGATGATGGAAATGAAAATAAATTGACTAAATCTTACTGCACTATGCACAGAACTGTGTACATGGGACTACACTCATGTGGTATGAAAGTTTGGCTCCCCCAATAGGTATTTATTGTCGTTTTATTTCAAATATGGAGATTTTTAAAGAGCCATCCTTTTCAGGAGACATTTCTTCTATCACATTCTTCCAGTTAACGTCCACAGAATGAAAAAAGCTCACAACTTATTTTTAACCTTTACCAGACCTAAGCCTTCTCTTTAAGTGTCCCGAAAATGAAACATTCGTTTATTGAAGCCGTATGATGCAGATTCCATGTGACATAGTTATCTGGTTCATTCTTTTTTCCAAGAATCATGCAACCCCCTGTTATTTGAAGAATTTGATGAAGTGTAATATTGTCCCACCATCCTCCCTCGCATAATTCTTTAAACGTTTTTAACACGGTATTCCTACCTCATAATTTAGTGACATCTTGCTATTCACTTTAGCAGGTTCTTTGTTTTTATGTGGAAAGAAACGACAAAACCGTGACATTTTTTAAACAGATCATTCTAATTCAATTTTCATCCAACTTTTGCAATAAATGCTGTTTTCAGTCACTTTACATATTCTAGATTAATGAGCACCGAGCGAATAGGCAATATCCATCTCGAAATCGGTAAGGCAATGGGGTAAAGGCGATTGCCCCAAATGACCTAACAATAGACGATCGTAGTTTTAAAAAAAACACGATTACAGTCTCATCCTTTACTAAAAGTTGGTTTTGATATGATTATAACAATTATAATCACGAGAGAGAACCAACCGTCAATTTTAAGCACGTAATGTTCTTGAATAAAAAAAATCTTTACTGTAAGAACAATATTGTCATATAATTATATACGATATGTTCACAATTGATACTATTTTATAATGGTCTTAATAGGAAAAAAAAACACAGAGACGACGTAAAACAGAGGTCTTCAAAACAGAGCAGACATTCTATTGAATTAACATGGTACATCATTAAACATGTTTACGTGATCTTAGATCTCCAATTATATATTCTCCAAGCACATTCTTTCAATTTTGGAGCCAGCTATATATACTTGTTTTCCACTAACGAAAAAAAAAGGTCTGATGACACAAGAGTCAAATTCAATGTTTGCAGACATTTTAAATTGAGCAGTATTAAGAGACCCTCGGGATGCCCCATCTCCTAACATGACTCCTCTCACTAAATCAAATTTTGATTCAGCGAATTTGAATCAAAATGACTACTTTCGGTCCTCCGATTGACGCCTTAAAGGTGACTTCAACTTTCCCAAGCCCCCCAAAAGAAGTAAAATAAAAGTCGTTTAAATTGTGCATAGCTCCAACTCTATCTTACATGCTTGTATTTGTAAAGGCATATTCAAAATTCAAGATTGAAAATATTATCGCTTACAATGACCAATTAGTTTTTTATTTTCTACCTTTCTGAGTGCGAAAAGAAACAACAATTTTCCTCCATTTTTAGAGAAGTATATATTCAACCGTTGTTTTGATTTTCTAAATGTTCCCCAAAAACCCTTGGATTAACTTGTGAAGGTGTCGTGGTCAAGTGGTTCAAGCACTTGACTCTCAATTCAAGGGTTGAGGGTTCGAATCCCAGGTGCCACTAATGTCCTGTTGGTATCAATCTACATTTGTCAGTCTCCACCATCATGGTGCATATGGGTACCCGGCAATTTAGGGTAATAATAGAGCTTTTAAAACTTCATAGAGCTAAGTGCATTTCGTTTAAAAAACGCGATTGGTAAAAAAGTTATAATCGACCATATAAATTATCAGTGTGAGAATCGTTTCACATCGCTGAAATATTAAGCTCACTACTTTTGTGATGTGCCAAGCGATTCCGATTAATATTCCGTCATAGCTAAACAAATGTTAAATAGGACAGTCGTGTAACTTTAAAAGTAACATAAAATGGTGGCGAAATTTGAAGGGGGTAAAAACTAAAAATAGATTTCGTTGTTTCTCATTTTTGGAAAACCTCTCATGCCTTCAAGTGTATGATACTAAGCAAAGAAAGTTCGCGTTTGAATGTTTGTATTTTGAAACATCGGAAATTTAGGGGTTTTATCTTGGCAATGATGTTGGCTCGCCTAATCATCTGTACCGAATTGCGTAGTATTCACTGCTAGAGTCTCTTTTTGTTGACGAATCCCAAATTAAGAAATAATCATATGCTATGACAAGTCGTTTAAACCACAGTATTTATTTTCACCTGATATTATGACCTCTCTGACCATTTAAGCAATATACTAATTACTACTGAAGTCTATTTTATACATATTTTACCCAGAATTTCTCTATACGACGTTTATGATTACGACTCGTAATTGGTTTCATAAATCGTTTGTTGCTATGTGCGGTTAACTTCGTGCAAGCGTTAAGGTCGCTCGTAATTTTTCAATTAAGAACGGATACAACATTTGTACTCTTGTTGATCGGCCTGTTTTTTTAAAACTCTCTGCATCCCTTTAGTAAAATTTTGGTCACAATAATATAGTTTAATATAACAACTCTTTTCCTTTCATTCGCCACGTCTCCTCATCTACCTTCTTCCCTCTACTCATACTCTCTCCTCTTCTCTGCTTTATTTTCCCCTTTCCTCTTCTCTCCATTCTCTCCTACTGTCTCCTCCCATTTTATAAAACTCCTTTAGTTTAATTCAATTTAATTGCATTGTATTTCCTTTATTTTCGTTTTAATTCCATTTCATTTAATATCATATCATTTTATTTCAACACGGAACAAACTTATTTCAGCTACCGCTGAAGTTCAATAAGTCTTGCACACATGTTTAAAGTTCGTAAAAAATCATTCGAAATAAATATATACATCACAATAAATTTTGCATTATGGCAACAGCAGCAGCAACAACGACAGCAACAATCAGCAATACCAACAACATCAAAGTCATATCCACTCTTTTATTTCTCTCTTCTCCATCGCATCCACCCCTCCGACCACACCCGACCACACCCTCCTCCTTACCTTGCACGTATCAGGGGCTGGTATGTTGACGACGTAAGAACAAGAGCCTGCATCCCGTGTCACGGTCGGTTCCGCCGTTAGACGGTTTCGATTGTTTCCAGAGCGAGATGCCCGGCGTCCAAAACAATTAGCTGACAGAAACACCACCAAAAACAAAACGTTTTGTACAAACTTCATCTTGGTAAGCAGTCTTTGTGAACCGTTGAGAATTAATGTGTAATTAATCAACCTGCAATGTTTTCTAAAATTCCTCCTCTGTATAGTATCAGAGGTTGATATTTGATGTTTAAACCTTGGTCACGATGTTGTCGTGAGAGCTAAAATGTGCCTAGATGATTCTCTAAATCAAATTTCCAGTTGAGTTTGCGAAAATATGGAGAAGATAGCTGTATCGACGTTCAAGCCTGCAAGAGTAATGGAATGAGCATCTCTCGGATTCAAATATATATCACCCTGTCTCGTCCGAGCGGAAATATTCTTCAAAACGAATCAGCCCCTATTTATATTATCTTTGAAGTGTCTCCCTCAGTGAAGTAGCAAAAGGTGGGATTCTTCACCTCAATCTGTTTCTATCAAAAATCTGACACCAAATTATCTTTCGGCTTCCTCTCTCGATGATGAAGAATACACAAAATCGCAGTCTGCCCCGGAGTGTGTTGGTTTTAATAACAAACCGACATAAGTGTTTTCCACCGCCAACTTTTTTCGTCCTTCCCCCTGCGAAAAAAAAAAAACTTTTTGCGCAGACGACAGTGCATCTGATTTTTGGAGTTCTGCGTTTGGCGGGATCGAGTTTTCTTTGCGAATTCCCGGCCACTAGAGGGCCGACAACAACTTGCCTAATGCCTAACCTGAGTGTGTGTGTGTGTGTGTGTGTTTGTGTGTTGGGTTAGTGACACCGTTTTCTCCAATGCATAACTCTGTGGGAAGAGCCAGACCGAAAAGTCTTGGATGCAACTCGCTCGGCATGCTTTAGCTCTTGCGTCATGACACTTTAACGTGGGCAAAAACAATCTCACAAATCTATTTGCGGTCAAGTTTTCTTTTACTTCTTTCGCAATAGGACTAAAGCAATGGAAATGCAGTTTTGTAGACCATGATATGAAAAGTAATGGGAAATTGATACAATGACAAACTTTAGTTAATCGTTACTATGTTAATCAAAGAGCTGTAGACCTATCTCATACTCCCAGGTCTTTCCTAATGAATATGTAACAGGCCATTGACTAGCGTCCAATGGACTCAGCAGACGAGCAAGCCTTATGAATATGCATGAGCTGATGGAAAAGCCTCTGACCAATCATGGACTTTCGTAAACACTCACGGGAATACGTCATTGAACATCTGGCCAATGAGTTACCTGTGTGGAATGTATAACCGTTGGCACGGTTAGTGTAAAGTATGTGGAGGCTGCGGTTGAACTAGCAATCCTTTATTTTGTGGAGTGTTAGGCCACTTTTAGGGATTATTATATTGTCCCACCTTTGTTCTTCACAGCATCCTACATGCTATGACGCAGTTATTTCTATTAGTCATTCAATTATCACTTTCTATCATTGTTTCACCCCTCTTCATTTTAACCCATATTCTTTGATTCTTTCTTTGACTTGTTTTGTCCATTTTCTCAGCCTGACTTCCCCTCATTCTGTTTACACCTGCCTACTGATCATGTCCCTTTCTCTGACTAATTTTTCTTACGCAATCTCACCTTCTTCCTCCCCCTCTCTTTCTCTCTCTATCTATTTCTCTCTCTTTCTCTGTCCCTCTCTTCTGTCCTAATATATCACACTTTCACTTTATTCCTTTATCCTATCAACTCTGTCTCGTGTCTACAGTTTTCTCTGCCCCTAACAAAATATGTCTCTAGTCTTTTTTTTCCCTGCCTCATAAACGTAAAGGAAAATATAATAACAAATATGTTTTATGCCAACAACATTAATTGCTAGACTAATCACTTTGAACGCCCTGATGATTTAAAGGTATCGCAAGCTCACGAACAGAAGACACCTGCCTCTTAAATTGTTTAAGTGTCGGGGGTTGCGGTTGGGGAAAATGTGTTGGGATGGGGATATTCTTTCGAGGACACGATGGATGTTCTGTTTTTCTCTTTCATTAGTTACGCTTCATTAGGTAGTATTGAAGAATATATTAACGAGTAATAGGTTTCTTTCTTTTCAAAGGGCCATGGAAAAAAACCCAAAGAAAGTTATATTTCGTGGGATTCCATTATTTATATTGTTAAATGTACCTTTGAATCGTTCTTTATGTGTTCATTACTTTTTTATGCCAAATGCGCTCAAGCCAGAATTATGACTTTTTAGGCCCGCTAAAAAACCCACTTAAATATGTACCCCCACCCCTCTGTCATATTATGACTCGCTTATTAAGACTCGCTGATGACGTCACGATTCACTGACATCTCTTTTTTCTTCATACTTATGGCGCTTCATTCCGGCTAGATTAATTTATATTTACATTTCTGATATGCCAAGGTTTGTTGATGAGACAGAATAAGGGCTTTCTTGTTAACACCATGCCGGAGATTGCCGGGGCAGGACGCGTGAATAAACGGAAGGGGTGAGCTTCCTGCAGCTAATTTGAGGAGAAGAAAACTTCTGTCACCCAATTCCTCTTTTGACAAGTTTATTGTGTGAAGTTCTACATTCGAATGGAAAACGTACTTCATTCGACTGAATGATTAATGATATCCTTTCTCAGTTCTTAATGTATGATCTTCCAACATTTTGCATTCAATTCTGTAACCAACATATACATGTACATGTATTTGGTTACAAAATTAAAACCGCTAATACAGATATGAAATATTGCGCTCACCAATACAATATACCTGCATTAAAGAGAAATTATCCGAAAAAAGGGTAATGTACTTGTGTAATTTTTGCTTTTTTCAATAACAAAGATTGTGATC
Organism: Strongylocentrotus droebachiensis; assembly: GCA_035222895.1. NCBI lineage: Eukaryota > Metazoa > Echinodermata > Echinoidea > Camarodonta > Strongylocentrotidae > Strongylocentrotus > Strongylocentrotus droebachiensis. The sequence continues at coordinate 577,963 of JAVYIG010000388.1, forward strand.
TTATATTTATCAAAAAAAATGAAAACAGGTTATTCTTTGCTTATAATGTAATTTAAAAAAAAAGAACGACGATCATTTCGTAATCAAATTTGCTTTAAGCTGTCATTGTTTTTATGAAAGCAATGTGTTTACTTCTTTTTCTTCTATCCATCCTTATTGTTTATTTCCTTAATTTCAGATGACTTCTCAATGAGATAACTTTTCAGGAATCTAATATGAGCGATACATGCACTGTTTTTACGAATACGATTAAGAATTGGTGGCTTCTCCAACGCACTCTCTGACAACGACACCCCCCCCCCCCCCCGCGGGTAATGAATCATCCAAAATCACCTGACAAATCCTACGGATTAAGGTGGTCTGATCACATGATCTCCAAACGTTTTCCTAACACCCTTAGCGGAAGTGAAGCGATTCTGTAACCGGGTTACATCTAGATACCAATGAACCCCCCCCCTTCTCCCTCTCTTTGACTCCTTTCTTTTCTTTCTTTCAGTCTTACTCTTTCTCTCTCCCTCTTTCTCTCTCTCCTTCTCTCTCTCTCTCTCTCTCTCTCTTTCAGTGTCATTCTATCACACTTTCACCCACTCTCTTTCTCTCACTCTCTTTCATTTTCTCTCTTTCACTTTTACTTTCTCTCTCTCTCACTCTCGCTTTTCCCACATCCCCCCTCTCTCTCTCTCTCTCTCTCTTACCCACATACCCACACTCACAGACACATTATCCCTTTCCTTCTCTCTATTTCTCTCTCTCTCTCTCTCTCTCTCTCTCTCCTTTTCTCTCTCTCTCTCTCTCTCTCTCTTTCTCTCTCTTTCAAAATAATCGAGAAAGAGTCCCGAAAAGAGTGAAAATCGGGTTAATACCAGGTGAGAAAATAAGGATTATAAATATTTCCCGTTGGCGACTGATGTTAACTCACTGAGTCATGCAAAATGAATGCACTTCAAGATAAGGTGTAGAGGTTGTCGGTAAGACCTAGTTGTTTTTTTTGTCACAAATTTGTGCAACGTTTTATCAAAATGATCTGAGTGGATGGTGATATTTCCTCGGTACGGCAGGTGGCTTGGGAATTAACCTATTTATATAAATTATCAATAAGAAATAAATAAAAGAACTGAATGAAATAATCGGGTGTCATTATCTACTCAAGAGCTAATGAAGTTACATAAAATGATAACCCTCTGTATTCCTGAACATGAGAATGAATATATTACAATTTTTTTAGAAGTTTCTTTGGGTTGAGCGGCGTGTACTGAATGCCGCGCTTTTTAATATAAGCTATAACTTTTAATGTTTTGTGAGAATAATCTAAACTTGTTTTGTTTATTGTGATTTAAATTTGTTAAAGATTTAGTTTGAACATATGAAACATCTGAAAGAAAAAAACAATAATACAAGGTAATACCTAAATATCGTGAAATAATTCTGTAATGTATTCCGTAAAATTAAATATCTAAACTTTTTGATAGGAGTGTACTCACTTATGTCGAATAGGCCTACAGTAAATTTAGAGAGCTCACTGGATAGATTTTTATTTTTTGCTCCGGCCCGTAAATGCGTTGCGGGTACTTTCGAATAACCTTGTATGTGATTTTCTTAAATGATGTGTTGGACATCACGTGACTCAAGTAATGTATTGTATATCACGTGACTCAAATCGAACTCATCACTCACGTTCATGATCCATTTTCTTCCAATGTCAAACGAAATCTGAATAGGAGAAAGACGAAGGTTATTGCATGTTGCCTTTGACATATAAATCGCCAACAGGGAATTAGGTATAGCTACTTGGGAGGAGGGAGTGTCGTTAGAAGAGTAATGGGGTAGGGGGTGGGGGGGGGGGTGGAGAAACCCTTCCCTTCCTTCTATCGTTGTTCATCAAATCTGTACCTCTTTGGGTGCACAATTCAATATTGCTTGTCAGCAAATTATGAAATACCAGGGGGTGTTTAACAAAGATCTTGAGTTGAACTTATCTCTAAGTTGGACTTAACAATTTCGGAGAGCCGTTAGCATCTATGAAAATATTTTGCAAACGTTATTTTAAAAGGCATACAAATGTTGATACAAATCATTCATGTTTTCTATTATGAAGAAGATTTCATGTTCTTGATGTGGAATTTATAAAAAGTCTAAAATATTATATTTTTCGCTTTTGAATATATTCTATTTTAAGGCTACAAATGGCTCTTCATAATATGTAAGTCCAACTTAGAGTTAAGTTCGACTTAGGATCTTTGTGAAACACCACCCAGGACACGTGATTTTGTAAAACATTGCCTTTCCTTTCTGCAAAATCGCCGGCAAGTTTTGCCCCCTGCCCCAAAGGACTAGCAATACTCAATACCCATCTCAATTCACCTACTTTTAAATTATTGCAACCTCAGTCGAGAACATTAAAATGTCAAGCCTTTTTTCATTATTTGTTCCCCCTCCTTGATCACTCTATCTCTCTCTATGTACATGGAATGACATCATTATGCTATCACGTGATACCCGACTCACTCATTACGCTATCACATGACTTGAAATGTCAGGATCCTTCTTACAAATGTCTCGGTTCTTTCAAACAGACGAGATAAGAAATGGTTAGCAGACGACAAGTCTCTCAAGCGCTAAGTTGAATCGTCTACTGTTTTTTCTGGGCACTTCTCGTTTGTCTTCGCTTTTCCCTTCTTTTTCAGTTCTCCTATTGCCCCTCTCTTGAACTATTTCGTACCTACTAACAGACATTTCTAAAAGATCTTAAGGTATTTCAAAGTTGTTCTGCATTTCCTTGCATGTATCTAGATGTTGAAGGAGCAACGCCATCATGGTGGGGGGGGGGTGGCACTGGTCTTACCTGATAAATGGAATGCAAAAACAGGGCCATTGATAAAGGGGGGGTGATCAAAGCTTCTTGTTTGTTAAGTTCCCTTTTCCGCTCTCCTTTTCGCCCTTTTCTCATCTTTATTTTGTTTTGCCATTTGTTTCTGGGAGGGGGAGGGGCTGGAAGGGGCACGTTCCTGGTGATATTAACAAACGTTTTTTGTTGTTCTTATAATGGCAGATATGCCATGCCTCAGGACTAACTTTTAAATATTATAATGGAATGCAAAGGAAGATTTTGGATATAATTATCTCCAAACTACTCCTTCGCATTTCGTCATTCGCATTCAAAGGCTTCAAAAGTTGGCATTAAGTTTAATATACTTTATCTTCAAAACATAATGTACATGGATATGGAAAAACTCTTTAGTCCACTTGTCTATGGCTAAAAGAAAAATGATCGGCCCGTATTAAGGATTAGATACGTGCGAAACACGCGTATAATCTATTTATATATCTTACATTGATCAATAAACTCTTATACATTTTAGATATCAAAAAATCATTTAATTTAATTTATTTAGTCTTGGAATCACCTTGAAAGGCTTATTCAATATTGTTCTTTCTACCACATAATGAGTAGTACATGTTTCTTTTGAATCTTTGTTATTTATTTTATATACACACACATGATTATTGTACATGTCTTTCTTTGTTTTTAACCAAATGTTGAAATAAACTTGAATTGAATTACGAAACCTTCAAATACGGGAAATGAAAACCAATACATGAGAAATTGAACTCTTGAACTTTGGGAAGATCGGTTAGATGTGGGGGGGGGGGGGGGGGGGGAGGGGGGAGCATCGTAAAATTTGCCTATTGGCGGGCTGTTATACAATAGTAACATGTACAAGGATTTCCTTTCTTTCTTGAATATTTGATTCCTGAGTCAATAATTAATACGAACAATTCTATTTTGCTTACAGTCTAGACTTAGAATGAGACATATTACAAATATTACGACAAAATAATGTCTGCCCTATCAATTAAATCTAGTTTCTCATGGATAGGTGGTGGTAATGACAAATAATCAATAACCCTTGTTTACGCTATCATTTTCATGACCGAAATGTCTGAAAAAATGCTTAGATCATCAACCACCATCCCGGGTGTTTTTAAAGGAAAAGCACGCCAAATAACAGCAGAAAAGCTACTCGAATTTCAAACAACATTATTACCACGGAATCCACAACCCAATGAAGCCACAGAGAGATTGATAAATGAGACATTGCATAAAATGTCATAATTATGATATTGAGGCTACCCCCTTGGCTACCCCCAGCGTCACGCTTCCCACAACCCGTCCGTGTCGGTGGGGGCCCCGTTGCTCGGGCTTTCGCTCGCAACCGCACAGTCTTATTTTAGGAGCTCCACTATACTTGTGCACTCCCGCCGACTTATGTAAGACAATAAACGTGGAAGAAACTTGTTCCTCATTTTGCGGTCCGTTGGGGAATACTGTTTGACAGTCTATGTCCCCCATCCCCAGAGTGAAATTAGTCGGTGGGGTCTGTTTGTGATTAAGATAATTCCTTGAGGTCTACATTAGAGGCGAGTATGAGGTCCAGTTTTAATTTTCTTTAAAGGCATCGTTTTCACAATTTAAAATCTGAGATGCATGTCTCTACATGTTATCAGTGTCTGTGATATGATGTAATATTGAAGCCCTAAAAAATTGCGCTTCAAAATGATCATGAAGTGCCTCAAAAAAGTAAAAATCTTTTAGTTACCGGTTTTACCATACTCATTTTCCCCATTATACAGTAGTGTTATAAAAAACGTTAGGAAAACGGTTTTTGAAATTTCGATTTCTAATCATAAATATCTTGATATTGATAATCAGACAGGCGATCGGCTTGTAAAAGTCATGTGATTCCTGACTGAACTAAAAGTTAATAATTATCATTGCAGCACGAGCTAAATCAAGGATTTTGTTTCAAAATCTGAAGCAATGTTACCGAGTCACTTTAAGAGATACAGGAGTCGGATGCCAGCATTTGACCTAAATCTCACCTTCACCTTACATCTCTCTCATAATGTAGAACAATAATTGGTAAAGAGTCCTACTGCATTTTCTTCTCTTAAAGCCCGTCTGTACTACTTTGGCCAGGGGGAAATTAGACCTCCCCGCAAGGTCACTGACAGGTGGTTATCTCTTTAAATCAGCTCTCAATTAACATAAGCACTAGGGGATCATGGGGGATCAACAGGCACCGATCAGTCATTGTTTGCTCTTTAGAGGGCGCAAGTAGCAATGGGGCTTTAAATGAAAAGTGGAGAGTCGTATATCGTTGATCTCATACATTTCTTACCGATAAAAGTAAACTCTAACTCTAAGGACCAAAAACAAGTATTAAATCAGCATTTAAAGGCTCGATTAATGGGGGTAACCAAATTTTCCAAATGATAGTTTACACTTTTGAACTTTGGATTCAGTATGTTAACAGTGGAAATCTACCATTTGGAAAAAGTGGTTACTTATTACACTTAACGTGGTGATTTGTTCCACTAAGGATTTCAAAAGTATATTATTGAATTTTAAAAAGGAAACATTAATAGTGGTTGAGGTGGTTAATGTTGATGTAGTTCATTCTGTGTTGTTTACAATTCGTAAATGCGGGACGGGTGGCGAGGGCCCCTTTAAGTACGCCCTGATAATGTTAGTATTGTTTTACAAACAGTCACCACAAAAATCGCCATCGAAGTCACTCCTATCATTAATATTTGTCCTACCTTTAAAATTGCCCTGTGCAAGATCCATCCTCCTTCCAAGAAAGTTTAAATCATTTAGCAGAAGGAAATAACCTCATTAATATAATATTTCATTTTTAATTTCTTTTGTTAGTAGATCTACATGACTTGTATGAAACTTTCGGTTGCCATGAATGAAACGCGTAATAAGGTAATGCGCGCTGAATGTGTGCATTGTTACGTAACAATACATGTAACTACATACGCGCCCAGGTGAGATTGCGATGGTGTATGATGAACGTTACGTAACAATGACTGTGTGTCAATTGAGACGGTGATGGTACGTGATTATTACGCAGGAATGGGGAAGATTGCTTTTAATATTAAAGAACATATCACTTTATATCATCAATTCCTGTTTGGGTTTTAATAACTTGGCCTTATTCATTTACGACCATAGTGATGATTTCTCTTTCATGAAAACGACAAATTATTTGATTGATTCTAATATCAATAGCGATACTAGTGTTTACTTTTAAGAGTAAACCATCACTGGAACCCGGCTTTAAAAGACAACTCCAGCCCCATAAAATATCATTGCGTATCACATTTTCTATTAAGTAAACGTTTCTTATGTAAACACTGAATTAAATCCCGTCAAAAAACGAGTGTTTCCAATCAAACGAAGGAATATCCAAAGACAAACCTCAGGGTAGTGATTCGAACCCTCAACCTCTTATTTTAAAGTCAAGTGCATGAACCACTACACCACGAAGAGGTCAAAGACATTGCCTACAGTTATGTACTTAGAGGATGTTGATGGAAGCCATGCTGATAAAGGAGGCCTCACATCAACAACAATACCGCCCCCCCCCCTCCTTAAAAAAAAATAGTAGGAAAAGAAATAAATTTGTCTAGAATTGTATCCTCTCATACCAACTTGGAGCAAAATCTCAATGACCTTGAGTGTTTGTGATCCTACCCCAAACTTCCTCAAACATTTGGGAAAATATCAGAAATAGGATAAAAACCATTTCAAGATGGGTTCTGATCTCAACTAGGAAATGCTAAGTAGGTCCAGATGTAACTGTGTTGTCGTAAATATAAACGGTTCGGTCCAAAAGGCGAGAAATACTTCATTGAGAAAAAATATCGTTTGCCTTCTGAAGCACGATGGGTTGATACATGTATGCTGAGGGGAGTTTGGGCTCAAACATAACAGGCAAAATTATGCAAATTGAGAGAAAGATAGATAGTGTCACAGAGAGAGGGATGCAGCAAAGAAAACACGAACAAGAGGGGGGGGGGGTATAAATTAAAAGGTAGAAAGAAAGACGAGAGAGAGAGAGAGAGAGAGATAGGGAGAACATAAAAGGATAAAATATATTTATTTAAATTTAAAGCGAAGTCATTTGCGCTTGTTTAACCCCCTATTTTCCCGAGCATCTTCAAAAGAGTAATTGGTATGTATACACAGGCGTTCCAAAAATGATTTAAAGGATATACATGTTGTGCGTACAACAAAGTGCTATGTAAAAAAGGTTATTAACAATCAATCATTAACGAATATTCAGATTAGAATAATTGACAGACTCTACTTGGAGCACATTCTCATTTGATAATGATAAATGATGAATTGAATATAGCGAAATAACGAGAATCATGCAAACTTTTCGCTTCCCCCAACATAGGAGTTGTCACCTTTTGCCCCTAAACATTTCCAGAACAATCGGAAGAACGAAAAATGGTGAGTATGAAAAGCATATTGAAATACCGATATCGGTCCCAGCGGGTAGTTGGAATCAATACCGTTAAATCGTTTCGGGAGAGAGAGGAAAAACCAACATCAATTTGGGGGAGTTTTGGAAGAAAACAAGATGACAAGTACCTCCATCGTCCAATATCATATTGCCTTATTCTTTGTCTTCTTCTTTTCTAAACAAAAGTAGGGTTCTTATGAATTCAACTTGTTATGTTTTTAGTAGGATTTTAGGATCATGATGCTGTTATTTGAAAGGGGGAAACTATGTGAAACTTGTTTTATGTTGTCAGTGAAAATAGATATCGTAGAAATGTTTTTATTCAAAATGAAATATATTCTGAATACAGTTATAGTAATACAATAATTCAAGAAGCGAAAGCTACCACAGATAATTATTAACACCTTCTATAATCATAATAGCCATAAAATATGTTATTATGGTCATTCTAATTTTACATTTTCGTGCTGTTATTGCGAGTGACCAGTGGAATTTTGAGCGATGACATTAGCGATGAAAATAAGAGATAAAACGAAAATAATATTCGGTGTGACTTATTAGCTCTAAAAAAGATGTACAGGAAAAGACGGGAGAAGGAAAAGGCTGTAAGTGTAGATAAAATAAATGAAATATTTCACTTTTCCATTTATTCAGTCCTTGTATATAGTTAGTTGCCTGGTATCGAAAATAATAACAACAATAACAACAACAATAATTATATTAGTATTCATATCAATAATGATAAGTTCAATAACAATAATGATAACAATAACAATTAGTTTGGAAATTGTCAAAGGCACCTTTTCGATCTTTCGACATTGAAGTGGCTCAAATAATCACTTTCTTTTCTTTCTAAAACAAGAATAAGAATATCCCAAAAATGAGTGAAGTAAGCTTGGACTTAGTCACCCCGTCTCAAAAACATTACCACCTATTGATGTTTACAACAAAGTATAGGCCCTCGTATGGCGAAAAGCCTCCCCTTCTACATTTAAAGCAAAATAGTGACGTATGAACACACTGATGCCAACAAAGCCCGTTATCCAGATTGCTAACACGTGACTCCGAGTAAGGTGAAAAGAAAAAATAACGAACGAAAATACAGTTTGTATTTCTGTAAACATACCGGGGATGTTTCTCTCAACTTTTGACAACAGTTTCGCATTAACCCTCTATATCTTGGGTGAGTTCTTGCATGTCTCCTGCAGTCTCGATTGGTTGCTTCGTTACATCCCTTGCCTAAGGGACACTGGCGTAGCTACAGGGGGCACAGAGGGGCACTCAGAGGGGCACGTGCCTTTTGACACAAAAGGTGAAAAAGGAAAGAGGGAGAGAGCAAAGAAAAGGGAGAGGGGAAAGGAAGGGTAAAAATGAGATGATATGACACCCATATCAAATGACCTTGTTAATTTGCATCTCATACATCGTGTTAGCCCGGTGCCCCCCCCCCCCTTTGCCCCTCTCCTCTCCCCTCAATGCCTGAACCCATGTTCCGTCACTGCTATAAGGGAAACATTTTGTCAAAGGAAAAATATGAATATGGGAGATATTGGGAGTCCAAAAAAACGTTTGAACAAAATTTATATATACCGGATTTTCGATAGCATCAGATTGAGAAATTAAGCCCTTTATTTATTAGAACTTTTCAATAGTAGCACCGGGACATCCCCGTAGACTGACGACCCACAAGCCCGATAATTTCGGCCTCGTGAACCCTCATTAAAAATGGTCAGAAGACCCAGGCACGTAGCCAGAGTTTGATGTTTGGGGGGGCACATACATGTAATCGATCGAGGTAAAAAAAAGGGGTTTAAAAAAGTTCAACCGATCTTGAATTTTTTTGGGGGGCACGTGCCTACCCCCCCCCCCCCCCCCCCCCCCCCCCGTGGCTACGTGCCTGAGAAGACCTACAGAGAGTGACATATCCGTCTTTTTGGCTGTAGCCAGTAGAAGCTCAAGGCGAGAATTACAGATTTAAACCTTGTACGCATTTCTTTAGAGAGTGCGTCAATTGATAATCGCTCTAGAATGTATATAGTTGGTGATTATTCTAATAGCAATCATAACCATTTCATTCCTTCTTTATTCGTCACCAAAAGGCGCATGTAAAAGATACGAAAAACATACAAATATATGCACATTCAAGAAACAAAAACAATACAAAACATTTTGAAATTGAATAATGGGCATGTAAAAAGCAGGAATAAATACAAAGAGTAAACACCAGCACCATCATAAATACAAAAAAAGAAATGTTTACTTCAATTCAACAAGCATAAACGTAATGGGAAGGGGGTAATGTTTACATGGCTTATGACGGTGTACAGGTACATCTAGCTCTATAAGTTACAAGAGTAGACCCCGACAAAACACATGTAAATTATTACCCTTGGCATTGGGCTGTTGGTCGCCTCATAACGATGCCATTCTTCCATTCAACCTGTATTCAATGGGGCATCTATGAAGTCATCAAGAAAGGGATGATAGTGATGAAATATCAAGGATAAGAAATACCCAAATTTAGACCCAAATTATGTTCAAATATTTCTTTCGTCTCTTATCACGGCACTCCGGGAGAGCATATGAAATTAACGCCCGACTGCATGGAGAATAGTATAAGACACATTTTTAAGCTGAATGTTTGCATTTTTGTTGGTTCTTGACCTCGTCCATTCTTTCTCTATCTTTTCTTGTGTTCACCTGTTTTAAGATTTTTTCATCACTATCAATATCATTTGATCAATTTTTAGAAGCTAAAATATGCAATATATTCGTTATACGATCAATGTAATTTGACCAAATTGTCTACTCTCCTCATAAATCTCTTTTCCTATAAAATTAGAAAATCCTACTTTATTCAATGTATTTATTTTTAGGAGATGTTTGTCAAGCAGTGTTTATTATACTGATCACTTTTAAAATAATGTTGATATACACATAAATTATGAGTTATGAAGAGAGATGTATAACTACTATTTGAATAAAGCTATTAAACAATAAATCACTCAATATATTGCATGCATTTCATCGCATGAGACAATCCCCCAATTCTTTCCTCCTCCTATATATTACAAATCGTATTCCCTATACGGTTTAGTAATGAAAATATTACTTGGAATCTTTTTCTGCTCCAGAAAATATGTCCTTTAGGGACATTGTGGTTTTTAAATCGGGCTTCCGTTATAATTTGGTGGTTTTGGTACAAACTATCCAGGGAGAATATCAATAATTAAATGGAACAAGGGTCCTCTTATTTAGATAATTGTTGACATAAAGAAACGACTTTTTAATTGCAACATGTTGACAGGTTCACAAACCTGTAATGACTCAATATTTAGTGTACAAATCTTTAAATGAATTTCGAATTCCATAATTTCAAAATATTTCACAAACCTGTAATGACTCAATATTTAGTGTACAAATCTTTAAATGAATTTCGAATTCCATAATTTCAAAATATAGGAATGTAATACTATTTAGCAGTATGGAACAGCATTTCTACTGACTTGTGAAAACAACACATATTTCATGAGCAAACGAATGGAGTTTGTAGTAATTCTATTAGGTCTATAATAGCTTACATATTATTTTGTCTTAACTCTGTTAAAGGTATACAGGGTTGTATTCTCAATTTAGAACTCTTTTGATGAATTCACATTGTTCTATACACAGTACCAGTAAACAGTGACGTATTTAATGTACATCAAGTCATTTAGGTGGCGCCGGCCGGCATCATGGGGTGGGGGAGGGGGGGGATAGGGGGAGGGGGGTTCGGGAGGGGGGTTTGAAGCAGAGGTTAGGAAACGGAAAGTCGTAATGATATTGATTCGGGGTGACATGAGGCTGCATGGTTGGGGGTTGTAGTGTCTTCTCTTCACACTCCTTTCTTTCTATCTACTTTGTTCGTCATTTTGATGGGGGCACGTTCCCCTCCTTGCCCCTTGTATCTACGCCACTGTTGTCAAAGTGGAACGCATCATATATCTGCAAATATTCATATTCTTCTTTCCGAAACACGTGCGAATGCTATCTATCGCAACCGAATCTTCAAAATAACATTCCCGCGTTTAGGCGTATCCTTGGAGACCGAATTTCTCAAGAAAAGATACCAACAACCAAGAGAAAGGAACGCAGGTACGGATTCATTCTATTTCGCCCACTGTTTCGGAAACGGGAGAGGTCTGTTGATGGCAATACGGTTTACAAACAGATGGAGGGCTTTTCTTTGTGGTTCGTGCTGTTATTGCGAGTTGCCACTGGAATTTTGGGCGATTATAACATCATCAGCGATCAAAAATAATTGGGCAATGTATTGTTTTGGATGAAGAAGTGGGACCGGGCTGTAGGAAACTATGGTAAAACACGATATATATATATTTTTGCTTGTTTTTAGCAGGCTGTTCCGCAAGTGTTACCAAGTCCATTCTTTATACAACATTATTGGCAATTTTACTTATTTTTTATTTTGGGAGGGCGCTCTAAAACGGAAAAAGAGGTGGGAGAGAGAGAGAGAGAGGGAGAGAGAGAGAGAGAGAGAGAGAGAGGGAGAGAGAGAGAGAGAGAGAGAGAGAGAGAGAGAGAGGGGGAAGGAGAGTCAGAAAAGAGGGTTAGAGGGGTCAGAGAGTGAGTGAGTGAGAGAGAGAGAGAGGGGGGGGGGTGGTCAAGCTCAACCAGCACATGGGCTATTTTCTAGTCTCATCTACCATCCTTAAGCATACAATTTGACTCTGTAATACTTCTTTACTAATGTAAAAACATAGTTTGTAGATTACATTGTTACTGTTGTAAGTGAATGAATAAATATATAATTAAATCAATCAATCAATTAATCAATCAATTGATCAGTCGATAGAGAGTGAGGACAATAATAGTACGTACGACAAAATGACTTTAAGGTAGCTTGTGTATTATATTAAATCAAAATAGTTTGTGTCGAATTGTGGAACATGTTTTTTCAATTTTAAATAGACGGCTATATTCAGTTTGGTCAATAATTTGTCACACAAGGATCACTTGAAATCATAATTGATACTGAATCCCTCAGGAATAGTAAATGTAGCAGAAATTACCCAAACATGTATCCACTTATGGCAAAATTTAAATTCCTTCAGCTGTGTCGGATGCTTCCATTTTGGATTTCCAAGACGCCTCATTTCTTCATCACTGATACAACAGTTACTGATACAAGGTTTGTCATCATTGTGGAAGCAGGGAAGTAGATTCATACATTGTAGATGTAGGGGAGGGAAGTGGGATGGTGTGTGGTGGGGGTGGGGTGGTTTGAACACTCTCGTCAGCTCAGTAAGAAACATGTTGAAAACAAAATCTAAAGTTATTTGGGGGGAAATTGGGGGGGGGGGTTGTATTATATATTTTCAGAAAGCTGTGTGTGATATTATAAAGCTTTATAATATATATCATAATTGTTATAATTTAAGAAAACAATAATAACGCTCCTTCAATTATTTCTAACAAATCATAGTAAACAATAAAGCAAATTCTTTTTTGTTTACAACAAAATCATTTTACTCGCGTATCGATCAAAATTGATCGGCGTAGGACGGGTGGATCGGCAGGTGACAATGATCATTTGAAGGGGGAGGGATTGCCCCATACACCCTTAGATCGACGCCCCTCATTGTAAGAACGCCCATGTGACAACGAATGAGTCATTGGAGAGGGTTTGTTTCAAATTTATCCTCCTTCCATCCCGCTTCGCCTGCTTCCCGCCTTTGGACAGATAAGATACCCCCTGCGAGGATTAATAGACAAAACAGGCTCGTACAAGTGTTTTCAGTTAATCAATAATGTCGCAGAAACGACTAGAAATATGGACACATGAACAATTATGTTCTACTCAAAACGTTTACGCACTTCTGTAAAAGGTCACCTAACTATTTATCAAACTCAAACTTTTATAATTTCCATCTGTTACAGAAGTCTTTAGGCTTTATCTGACATTATATGAAAGGAAATTTATTTTGTTTTATGAGTCCATAATGTTCTGATGATGAAACCCAGGATGTCCATTATGGTGGAGGGAAAGGCGGAAAACTCTCAAAATAATCTTCTTGTGATATTTTGCAGGGCTGGACGCTAAAAGCTATCCAAGGGCGAATGACCCCATGACATTTGCAATGACCCAAATTCTTTAAGAGATATTCCTTTAAGATGTACCACAGACATCTGACAGAAACTTTCAGAATACTTCCTAGAAATGTCGTCAATAAAGTGGGGGAGTTTACCGTTATAAGTAAGGGGCTGACTAAAATGGAAAATGAAAGAAAAAACAAGTAAAAGAAAAAATAAAGAAAAGGAAGAAAAAGAAAAAGAGATGAACTGATATAGAAAAAAACAGTCAGTTTAAGTTCTTCATCAATAAGCGTTCTTTCATTTCATGAAAGGAGACAATATTAACATTTCTATAAAATAGGAACCATTTCATTTTTTTATTTTCATTTTTAAGTACAACAATCGTTCAGCAGGGGCTTTAACAACATTCCGGTTACCACCCGGTCGGTCGTGAACCCCACCCGATGGTTAGGGCGCAAATCCACAGCGAATCATCGCTAGAAGAAATTTAGGTCGATCGACTGACAGAAATCGCATCCGGCGTGTGTCCGCAATCTTAAGTTTGGCGTAAACAAAAAATCTCTAAAATATACACTAAGCCTTGAGTGGGATTCTCTTTTTGAGGGTAATTCCATTTCTTCGTCTGTCCTTAAAGACATGGCGTGGAACGAAGATCTCACAAGGTTGGGAAAAGTTCAACTGTAAAGATTGCTGATAAATGGGGTCGACCTCTCGCAAATTTAGTGTGAAGGGAGAGGGGGGGGGGGGCAAAAATGACCCGTATACCAATTGATATACCAAAAATCAACAACAACAAAATGTCTTTTCTTTAAAAAATTCACTGGAAAATGATTTCTTCATAAAATGTGATAACGTTCTTTTTCTTATATTCATTAATTTTATTGTTTTATTTTATTTTATTTCATTTCATATTTTTGGTTTTGGGAAGTTTTTCTTCAACATGTGCCGCCCCCTCCTAAAAAAACTGGATCCGTCGCTGGGGCCAACAATGTGCTGTACAACCTTTTTAAAGATTTTTTTTTTTTTTTAATTTTTTTTTAAGCTCTCTACTAACTTCTCTGTTTGAAATGAATCTCTCTTTAAAGTTAACATTTTATAATTTTTGTTGAAAATGAATATATCGGGACTGTACATTAAATTTTCTAAAACTACCTTAATCCTGAGTAATGTAACCAATGAAGTTAATGACATCGTGATTTTTTAAATAAATTCATCTCGTTTATTTACAAGATATATTAGGTGAGGCTTTTGGGCTGCGATTAGACGGCCATCACAGCCATCGGGCGATGGAAGAACTTAATTTAATTTAATTTAATTAAGGAACTGTACATTAATCTTGATCTAATGAGACACGAACGAACGAGGTTAGGCTTTTACAATGAAATTCATTGAGCATGCAAATATACCCTTGCATGATGAAAAGAAGAAAACAATTGTTTCAACTCAACTGCTTTAAAAACCCAAACAAAAAAATATTTCATAAGGATACACGAAAATAATGAAGATAAGTTTAAGTTGTTTTACCTTCATTTCTGTAGTGAGGAAACTAAAATTTGTTATACTTGGCGAAATACGGCCCTGTCTGTTTTTACTGTATTTATTCCATACTGATAATGAATACGATGAGTTGTCAGCATTGTCTCTATGGTAATGTTCATAATGATGAGCTCAAATGAATTGTTACGTCATCATTGTGCGCTAGATCAATGCGCGTTATCGCGCATTAAAAAATATGTCATTGTCAATGACCTTGTAAAATCTAAAATGAAATTTGGAAACGATAGAAAAGCAATGAAATAAATATCGACTAGGCATACCAAATTAAACGTAAAAGGCATTTAGGACGAAAGAGATTCTGAGTTGGAGGGAAGTTAGGGATTAGGATTAGGAGAATGAAAATGAGAGGACGATAAATGGAGGAGAAGTGAGAGAGAGAGAGAGAGGGGAGAGGGAGAGACAGAGATAGAGAGAGACAGAGATACAGAGAGAGAGAGAGAGAGAGAGAGATAGAGAGAGACAGATATACAGAGAGAGATAGAGAGATGGGGAGGGGGAGGAGAGGGGGGGGGGGGGTGTAACGTACTGAATTTTTCTAAAATGAATTTATGAACAGTGCGTTTATAGTCCATGTTTTGCCTATAATCAGCGTTTTCAAGCGCCTTTCAGGCAAATGTTTGCGTTTTGAATGTGACATTATCTTTGTTTGACGTACTCATCCTCTCTCCACTACACAATCATCCAGACTTTTAGGCTGGGTACATTAATTTCAGATTTCCCAGGGTCTTTGTAACCCTGTACAAAGCTAACAAGTCTGTATTAACAAATAGTAAATTGGTTTTACAATTCGGGACGTTCAAAATATATCTCTTTCTTTTCATACCTTCCTCGTTAATTGTTATGTTTATATCCCTCTTTATCCTTTCCCCCTCTTCTCTTCTCTTCTCTCTCTCTCTCTCTCTCTCTCTCTCTTCTTTTCTCTCTCTCTCTTTCTCTCTATCTCCCCATCTCCCTCTCTCTCCCCATCTCTCTTTGTCACTCACCCCTCTCCCCCTATCTCTCTCTCTCTCTCTTTCTCTCTCTCTCTCATCATCATCATCCTTCCACTACAAACCATCCCAGGGTTCCAGGCTGGAGACAACCCAAAAGCCTGGATCTGTTGGGCATGATGCCAGTCTGCACAGCAAGGAGAGATGCTCACTGGATAACAACAAATAAAAGGTGATTGCCCTAAGAAATATTACTAGGCCTGCCTTGTCCGAACTGCATCAGTTTTGTTTAAGAACTAAAAGAAATATGAATCTCATGTAGTCATAAATGCAAGCATTATATTTAGTCTTAAAACTTCATTTATGTTCTAAAATAAGCAGAAACTCTGGAAGGTGTCTCCGATGGAACTTTATATATAAAGGGAGAATGTTGTGTTTGTCTTTATTGGGTCACACTTACCAGCGGTACATACACATACATATTATTATGTTTAGCGCTATTTTCGATTGGTTGATTAATCGGAGCACTATATAGTACCTAAACATGTCGAATATTGGAATAATTCCTCACCCCTGCTTAATAGAGGCTATTTAAATCCCTGTCGTAGTCCTTAAACAAACTATGACATTTCATACTGCTTCAAATATAGGGGGTCATAAGTTTAAGTGTCTTTAATAAGATCTTGATTTTAAGCCATATTTGTTTTGTCCTGCTAAAGATACTACGTTTATTGCGGGCTCCTGTTAAATAATTGCATCAAGAAGGAAGAATATTACAATTGAAAATAATACTAAAATACACAGGTCACATGCACACGTTAATTTTGGAAAAACAACTAAACAATAACACCAAACAAACACATAAACAAACAAACGCATTTAAAAAACAACTCCATTAAGAAATGTAAACGAATCGACGGGATGTACTGTATACATGAGGCTGTTAAATCTACAACCTTATTTTCGAATGAAAACTTTAACCTATATACCTGTATACCTATATAGCTAACATCATAATAGGCCTACTTCACTTGAAGGAAACGGAACAAATGCCTATTATCCTATCAACATGTATCTTTACAAAGGGTTTGGCCACACTTTCCGTTCATAGTTTTGATATTTCCAAGTAGAACGATTCGCCTTTAGATTATGATACGATCTATCGCTCTTGGACAAAAGTACAAACACTCTTAATCTTTCCAAATATTTGATAGCCAAAATTGATAATACCTGGCGCAGATCGTTACGGCGGAATGTGCAATTCTTGTACATTTTAGAGTAAGTTCAATATTATTCTTGACCGCCCGATAACAAATTACGCTTGACTTCTGCTCTCACCTGGGACCTGAGCAGTAATGAATGACAGAGGACTCACATATTGAAAGATGAGTCACTCGGGTATATCAGTGTCATACTTTCCGATCAACGGTGATGTAGCGCGCGTCATTGTGATCAATCTTGTTGATGTGTTGCCTTGGTAACTTGTCTGTTTGTGAGGATAGTCCAGTATTGAAAGTGGATCATGTGATAAGAAAAGGACATGAGAAAAACATGACAAAGAAGGATTTGTGATTTCTCTCTCCTCTCTCTCTCTCTCTCTCGCTCTCTCTCTCTGTCTCTCTCCTTCTTACCACCCCTCCACCTACTAATTATGTCTGTCTGTCTCTCTCTTTCTCTCTTATTATCGTTCTTTAACACAAATACGCTTTTTATTTACCGGGGCTCATGTTTATTAAGCGCCCACATCAATAATAAGCTTTCCAGAGTTTTTAAATAATGACATTTCAAGTAAAACTTAAATGATGTCATCAAATTATACAGATGGGATATAAATATTACTATCAGAACACTGTCCGAAAATGAGATGAAGTTTGCTCGAATATTGCGAATATCAAAATTATCGGGGGGGGGGGGCTGCATCAAACGCCAAGCTCTTCCCGTTCTGTGCGCGCATGATTCCTTTATCTCACCAATTCAATAGAATAATCTCCCAATACTATGATTTTTTAACAAATATTTGAAGTTCCTTTGATCGGAAGAAACCCTTTCCTAACTCTGCTAGATTAGATATGATAGCTGATGCCGTCCAAACAGTCCCAGGGCAGATGCCAAAGTTACTCAAATTGATTGATGAAGATTTGAGTCGGCAGAAATTTGTATTTTCATTCGTTTCTATTATTTTTCTTTTGGCAACAGTTGCCCTCTCGAGTCCCACAACCTTGTTAGGACAATGTTAGAAGATAAAAGAAACTATAAACGACATACAGTATGCAGGAAAGCCGTTAGACCATAGCTAGAAACGCGCAATGACAAAACTAGGGGGGGGGGGATGGGAACCCATAATTATCATGGTCAATATTGCAATGTAAAGACAAGTTTAACATTATTAGTCTTACTTAAAATTATTGCGCCTTCGAACCAAAATAATACTAAAGTTAGTAGACTAGAACAGTTGTTTATTTAGGAAAGGATGAAGTTTGGTTTTATTTTATTTTATTTCTGCATTTTTCGAAATAAAGGTATAATACAAAATATACAAACAATAATAACTTCATGTCAACATGTTTTGTTTATGTAGATATAATAACGAAACTTAATATTTCTATAACATCTTATTATAAATTTTAAGTATTATCCAAACTATGTGGTGAAAAAGTGCAGGAGACCACAATCATAAGCGATGTTTGACTAGGATGGCGGCCTCAAAAAAAAAAGTCGGCTTATGCGCACCCCTCTCTAGTTTGCAGGCACCACAAACCCTTGTCAGTCATTGTGTGAAACAGTGTCTGCAATATCAGACTACAAAAGGCTCTGTATTTGCTCTGTACATGGACCTATTACAAATGCTCTGTACTCCTGAAAACAGCCAGAAACTGACAGATCTAGGCTATGCTCAAGGCTGTCAGAATTGTTGTAAAGTGTCAAATTAGAGTCTGTGTTTGCAGAATACCCCCGATCCCGGGTTTGAATTTTGAATGCCAAGCACAAACAAAATCAATATTGAAAATAATATCGCTAGTGATATTCGTTTGTCTCGCAATGTGGTCAATAAGGAATCTAAAACTTAAAAGATCACGACGTTTCGTGCGCCGCTGCAACACTTCGTCAGGTGATAAAATTAATATTAATATTATTTGCAGTATGTCTATTAAATAACACACGGCTGCCCGGGGAACATTTCGCCTACTCCTCCTCTTGAAAGTATTCTAATCTTTATCTATTAATCACTGATATTATTCTCTGGATAAGATTTCAAGATTTCAAGATTTAAAATTTATTCATGTTTCCAACAAAACATTACAAATCAATTATAAGCATTTAAAACAAATTTAAGAAATACTGTTTGTTCCCCACCAGCACAAAAATGCAGTTTCCATTAAAACAGTCATACGTGTATACTTTACACATAGCTGGCGCTATACTTACATCAGGACAAGAGCCATCTATTCAATTAGTTTGGTCAACTTGGTTCCAATTGGTCACAACATCGTGTGTTTTGCGCTTCTCCAACAAAGCAATATAGTTCTCAACTTCAATTGGTTGGCCAAATTCTCCCAATGAAATGCTCTGATAAGGGCCAGGACCAGAGTCATATACAAGTTTGCTCAATTTTCTTTTAGTAAGCAACAAAGTGATATACCAATCTTTTGCTCTCCCTTTGCCCAATATACCAATAAAATAGTTTTTAAAAACCGAGTCTTCCAAAGGAGTCGCATAGATAATTTTGATTATAATTTTCAAGTAGGATAATACATCGGAGCGGGTAGGGGATGTAGCCGTGCAGGTGCAGTTTAATTTTCTACTTTAATTTCTTTTTCGCCACGAACATACAGCAAATACCCCTATTTTGTTATTGATACCTGGGGGGTGTTTCATAAAGCTGTTCGTAAAGTTACGCATGACTTTACGAACTACTTGTATATGAAAAACCAAATGGGATGCTCAATCATTATAACATACATCAAATAAAGTTGAACTGTGCAGGTGTAGATTAACATTCTTATGATAACAAACATTTGTAATGCAAAGTATATTTTTTGCCATAATTTAGTTGAGTTTATTGGAATTATCAGAAAAAACTTTGGGCATCCTCACTGGCACTTCATATACAAGTCGTTCGTAAAGTCATGCGTAACTTTACGAACAGCTGTATGAAACACCCCCCTGTATATATTGATTATTGACATATATTTTGATAAAGTTTTACATGTTTCGCAATTTTTCATTTCAAAGAAATGAAAACAAATCGAAAGAACAACAGAAAAGTTTTTAAAAAAGAAGGATTCACAAGAAAACGAAGACAAGAAAAAGGATGGATTGATATTTGTTGCAGACCGAGTATTCTCAGCGGAGCACCGAATAACGTTCCTATCGCTCAATACCCCTCACTCCAGGCTTTAACTTCTGAGACCTCGATCGCTACTAGTCATAAGCACCTTAACCCTTTCACAGCGGTTCTATGGCACATACATGGAAGTGTCGTTGTACAGTGTTTCGTTCATGTATCTCTCAATACAAGGGTTGAGGGTTCGAAGCCCAGTCTGGTTTTAACATCGTTTGGCAATACTTTGTTCCACATTTGCCACCCATGTGTAAATGGGTACCTGGCAATTGCTGGGGTAATAATAATTGCAGGGCCGCATGAGGAACAGCATTAATTCTCGCCGATAAACAAAATATTAGTTATTATTAATAATTATTGTTATCATCATCATCACCATCATTATTGTCACTATCATGACCATTATCATTATCATCATCATCATCATCATCATCATCACCATCATCATCATCATCATCATCATCATACATTATTATTATTATTCCTACAAGACAACTGTTCTGTCATCAATTTCTGACACTCCCTGATTTTCTAACTTCAACCCTGGACCAACCACCCTATGTAATCCTAACCCTATACCTAACCTAATTGCCCCTCTCAACCTTACCCTATATCTTTTACGAAATACAGCACGGAACAATCATTACATGAGCGAATGTTGCACCACTGTAACCGAACTCCTCAACCCCAGACCTAAAATTGTACCTAACCCTAACCCTAAACCCAACCTTAAACCCAATTGCCACCCTCATCCTGACCCTTGACCTTTTACAAAATAAAACTCAGTGCAAACGTCAGATCATCTCGTCACCTAGGCAACGGACTGCATCTGCGGGCGCGTACGGGTTAAGCGCCCTCTACTTCACTCCCGGACGTCAAAGGGATTTCATCTGCAGTGAATCATTTCCGATAACAGCCTAGCTCCACCAAAGGATAACACTTCTCTTTCTTTTGGGGGTTGCATTTTTTTTTCTCTCACGACATTTCGGGGGCTGGAGATAAATCGGGCTAGCCTTGAGGGTGGTTGGATCACACATCCCACAGGAACCGAAATCATTTTGATTCGTCGAGTCCTCTGATTGTCTGAAGGTTGGTGATGATGTGTGATGTGATCTGCAGCACATTTTCATTTATATCACAGTAACCATGGTTACTTTTGTACAACCTGAGTAGAGGTGTCGTTGACGAGTGGATACGTCACCGGACTGTAGATCACAAGGTCCGCAGTTCCAGTCCCATCGTGGCACTAATGTCATTTGGCAAGACATTGATCTACATTTGCCACTCTCCACCGAAGTGTTAAATGGGTACCCGATCGGATGAGAAAGCTAATGTGCTTAGATTAGCAATTGTGCGCTTGTAAAAATGACGCCTGGCTGCAATGCTCCCCAGGGAGAGGAGAATGTGCATAAATTGTGTGCGGGGCCTGAATCCGATGACCGGGGTAATAATATATATATCTGTAAAGCGCTTTGAAAGGGCCTTCGGTCCTTAAAAGCGCTATATAAGAACTAGCTATTATTATTATTAACCTTCATCTTTCTGAGTATTACCACAATAAAGGAGCCTTATTAGAGGCATGTGTGGAGGTGTCGTGGTTTAGTGGACACGTCAACAGACTGTGGATCACAATTGCGGTTCGAGTCCCGCACTGTATCACTCGACCTAGATGAGGTAGATGGGTACCTGGCAGGAATTAATTCCTTAAAATGCTCGAGTGCCATAATGGTAGTCATGCTAAAGCAGTGGTAATAATTATGGAGCGCCAGGGGTGTCAATTCCAACAGACATGAGCGCTATACAAGAACCCATTATTATTTGTATGTTTCTATACTGAATATTTTCTTGGCCTAGGCTTTAGTTGCGATACAAAGTGATCCTTTTGAATGATAACAATCCGAATTGACCGATCGGATGGTCAAATTAAAAGCCAAACAAAGCCCTGTCCTCTACCCTACAACCATATTAAAAAAGCCGTTTCGTCTGATTCTACGATTCTCTTAAAAAGAAACTCTATTAAATAGAAATAATACATTTTGAGAGAAAGCTAAATGATCGTAGTCCAAGTTGCTACAAATTTAATTTTCTTTCAACAGACATGTTAGGTTTGGCGTTAAAAAGAAACTAGAGTTGAATATTAATCTAGATCCCAGTCTAGCGTCCATGATCCAAATTAATCATTGTTTTCGATAGTTCTTTTGTTCTTTTTTGTTTATTTGCATTGTTTGTTGTTTTTTTTTGTAGGGGGGGGGGGGGCTGTTTTTCACCGCCCGTCATGGTCCACACACACAGCTTCTGACCAATATACATTTTTTTCCGCTGCTCAATAGAATTTTAAAATTGGGTCCAAATAAATTCTTGTAAATGCTTCCACTTTTATTGGGATGAAGGGCGTACCGAATACAACCTTGCCTCATTGAATTTGCACCATAACTTTACATAACATCGGTTTACAGAACGGTTTAAAGAATCCCCTTCAATGTATTAAGCGTTAAAACCAGACGTCATCAGTGGCTAGGCTTCACTGCTGGATCACTGTGAGGGCGCTCGTCTCATTAAACGAACTTTGTAGATTGAGAACCGAACTTGGAGCAACCCATGTTCCTTATTTCGTTGTTTTCTTCCGACAGGCATTCTGATCCATTTGATGTTCATAAAGAGCTTTCAAAGCTAACAAGACGAGGAAATGGTCTTAATGTAATTTTACAGGTGTCTTTTTCTACAAGTTTGAAGAAGAAACACTACTCAACAATGGAAACAGAAAATGCGTTTTTTTTTAATAAATTTGTTTAAATTGTTTTTTTTTTTTTTACACAGGATGTCTTTTTGTACAGGTGGTCGCAAAAACAGGGTTCACTGTACATTCATTTGATGCAAGGAGGGAATAATTATGAATCTAAAGACATGTGTTTTTATTTTCCATTTAAAACAATAATAATATCAGAACGTCAGGTTTAAAAGCGATATTTTCTTAGTCATTTCCCGATTGCTGCATTTTCATTAGACCACATATACCGAATTGTGACGTCATACTGGCCAATGGTCAATGTTGCTGGTTCAAAACAAATTTTTGCTAAACTTGACAATGGTGTGGTGATCACACCAGCCACAAACAATAAAATTGCCATGATCCAGCCCGGTGCTTGAATGATTTCGTAGTGAACCTCATGCAAAGGCTCTGTTGTTGAAAACCAGGAATCTATACGACGAGCGAATTATGACGTAAGCACTTCGGTAATATATTGTTAAATCTTGATGCGTGAAGATTGTTACGTAACAATGCGCGTATTCAGGGCGCGGTGCTACATGGTGCGTTGCATTCGTGGCAACTGCTAGTTTAATACCAACAAAAGAACTTGATTATGGATACTACTGTTTTGATCTGCGTGTGTAACAGAGAATTCTTCAGGGATGATTTGTCTGGACCTCGAAATTACATTTCTTTTCTTGGAAGAACGATTGACCGTGCATAGGAGAGTTCAAGGTAGGACAAATAAAACTGATAGATTTTCTTTATTTGAAGTTATTTATTTATTTTAAAACTATTCTTTGATGTATTTACTTATTTATTAATTGTTTTGAATTTTGTAATTATTTATTTTCTTTTGGAAGCAGGATAGTCCTATTCTGAACGACGGGGCGATTTCTCTCAATGTAAGAAATAGTCTCGACGGCGAGTTTTGATACTTTTGAGGATATTATTTAACTTCCAGTTAATATTTTATGGACTAAACACAGAGAGGGAGTATCACCCTCCCTTTCAAAATTAAGACTACAATTTGCGATGTAAAGGATGCAATTAATAAACATGCCTTTCCTTAGGAAATCCCTCCAAGAAAATCTCTCCGGCCTCGCATTCATAGGAAAAAGTATGTTGGGGGTCAGGTGTCCGGATACTTAACAAACCTAAATAGGCCTACTTCTCTTTTGTCTACGGATTCAACGGAAAAATATACATCAAATAGCACTAACCATCGTGAACGTTTGTCCTTTAAGATATTGTTAACACAGGTCGTAGAAGATTTATGAAATATTGCTCATGAACTTATTCAAATTGCTGATTTGAATCGACTGTCTGGACCCACAACGTCTGGGTATATTGTTCGTGAGCTTTGACATATACAATAAAAAGAAAGATCTAAGATTTAACTTCACTCCTTCAAGATATGGCCCAGTATTACAGCACGGTTCAGGGCGATATTGAACACCATAGAGTTCAGTGTGATCTTATATTTGCATTCTTAAACCATTTAGCTATTACTTCGACTTTGTCAATGGAGCAAAGGCGTCGAAAGTGCAAAACATTAAAAATGAACCTTTTGGGGTTCAATTTTGCCTCCCCAAAAGAGCCGCCCTCGGTCCGTCTACGATTTCAAAGTTGAACTTTATTTTCAGATAGGTCTATGTGGGGTACTGACTATAGTGTAGGCACCCGGGGAAGGCACACCTTTTTTTAACATGATAAACGCTTTTTATACTTTCCTAACTTAATCCATGCCTAGAAAATAGACACGTGCATACCCGAAATACACCATCGTAAAACAATTCGAGCAGGATTTAAAGCCTGGGCGAATCCAATTGTCATAATAATAATCTTTTGCATTGCACGAATGAGATATCAAATATCACTCCGCGCTCCAAAGTTCAAGATCGGGGAATCCCCACGGGAGATCATGTGACACGATTTTCTCTCCAGACAGGAGTCGACCTTTGACCGTGGCCGTCTCTTTGCGATATCAATCTTCGCTAAGCAGGGAACAGTGTCGTTCGGCGAACACAAAAAGAAGAAGAAGATGATAAAAAAAAGAAGAAGAAGAAAAGGGGAAGAAGAAGGAGAAGAAAAAGGGGAACGAAAAGAAAATGAAAAAAGAAGAAGAAGGAGAAGAAGGAGAAGAAAAAGATAGAGAGGAAAAGAAGGAGAAGAGAAGGGGGAAGAAGAGGAGGAGAATCAGATTAAATTATCAAAAAGTAGATCAACGATTGCACAACATTAGCCTTCAGATTTAGAAATTCATGGAATAATTTGAAAGGTTGACGAAATGCTAGCTCTGAAGCTTTAAACTTTCAGTCTATTAAAGCCCCACTGCTTGTAGCTACTTGCTCCCTCTAAAACTTCCCCAATCGGTGCCTGTTGGTCCCCCATGATCCTCTATTTATTATGTTATTTGAGAGCTGAGTTGATGAGCTGTGCGGTTTTATCCATCCTAGCCACACTAGTGTTGATAAGCTTTAAAACTGCGCCATACTTTTAAATTTCGTAACACTTAATAAAGCGTGTTTTCAAATGTTAACTGAATAGGAGCTAGAAAGGGGGATGTCCCAGATGAAAGAAAATTATATATGTTATTTCCATTATCTGCACACTATTGGCCTCAAGGGATGAAGAATTTCATGGAATTGTTAATTTACAGAAGGCATTGACATTTTGATTTGTAAGTTTGATTATGAAATGTCAGCTCCAGAGTTGGAAAGTCTTAGAGTGAATAATTCTCCTTGTTTAGACATTTCATGGGACAAGGCGAGTTTTGACATGCTGTCTAGCACGATGTAAGCTCCTGAAGGGAACTTCCCTCCATGTCCAATTTCTTTTTCAAATCTCCGGTGAAATTTCGTAATTTAAAAGAGCAATTTCCGCAAACTAAATTTCTCCCTATGCCTACATTAATATAGTTAATTCATAAGGGAAATCCAACCCTTTTATATATTTACTCTTAAAGAAAGCATAAACATCAGACAAACACATTGGTGGAAGTTTCAACGAAAACGGACAACGAATAAGAAAGTTCTGATTTACTATATATACAGTATGATGTATGGGAATTTTAAATTGCCCGAATCGGTAGTGTCCCTGTCATGTAGTGCCAGAAAACCTTCCGATTTGTCCCGACACCAAAAATAATTACTAAAGCATCAATTTCTTCAAATGTATGAAACAGGAGGGTCCTAATAAATAATCAAATGAAAAAGTTTGTTCTATAGGTTATATCTTTTTTTAATTTTGAAATATTGGGGGAATGGGCGGGTGGAGAGAGGGGCTATCTGGCCCCTTGCCCCGGAATCGACGTTTCTATGAGAAAATCATTACCGTGTCTGACATGTATTCATAGGATGACGTACTATGTAGGAAAAAGCTAACAACATAACGATGTTGATTTCCAGAAATTAAGGTACGTTTGATGGTGAAGCCGTGACCTTTCTTTCTCCCTATTTTTGTTCAAGCCTAGGGTATGAGTTCTAAAAATTTGTAAGCAAAGAACACACTTTGAAAATGATTTATAGCTATAACTGGATTTTAGTTCCAACAATGATCTCTGCAAGGGGGTCACTGGAAGGGAGGGGGGATGATTTACTCTATACAAAAAAATGTTTTTGATTTTTCATCCTATTTTGCCAAATTCGGAAACTTTGAACATCTACAGAAAAAAACTTGTCAGTCTATTGAGAAATTTTCGGCTCCTTTATTGTATATAATTTTTATCTTTCTTGTTGAATTTCACCATCCCAATTCGAAAGATGTTCTGGTAATGCCCCTATTTAGTTGAGCATAAATTTTCTGCTGCCATTATCTGAAGTTTCCCCTTTATTATAATTTCTGTTTAGACCACCCATTTTTCTAAAGATTCCGGTACTGCATGCGTTGAACCTGGCCCCGTGTTATAAACACCTTCTTGTTTTGTGTTAAAACGTCAAATAGATGAATCAAAGGAATGTTTGCTTGTAAACTCAGTATGTTCAACTTACTCTTTTGAACTTATCACACCAGAACAAACCTAGAAGTAAATTTTGATGCTACCTGTAGGCTGTACCAGGCAGTTGGTGTCTTGTCATGCTTGTTGATTTATATTAATAGAGGTCTACATGTCCAAATTTCTCTTACAAGCCCCCCCCCCCCTCCCCCTCCCCCTCCCTCCTTATTTTCCCCCTCTCAATTCTCTACCTCTATTTTCTGCCCGTCTGCCTGTCTGTCTTTGTTTTGGAGGTTACTCGTTATTTCTGAAGATTCTTTATTCCGAAGGTTTGTTATTCCGAAAAAACGATAGAGGAATTATGTACTCTTTTTCACTTTACCCTTACGAACAAAAAACACGAACAGTCGGAATTATAAACCTTCGGAAAAACTACATGTAACCTTTGCCCTGGTTTCGATCTCTGTCTCTCTCTCTGGCTCTCTTTTCTTTCTCTCTTTCTCTCAATCTGTCGCTCTTTCCACCTTTCTCCCACACCTCTTCCAATCACAGTCTTTCTCTTTCTCTCTCGCCCTGTCTTCCTTTCAAAACCCTCAATCAATCTTTTTCAATGTTCCTCCATTTCTGCCCCCTCTCTCTCTCTCTCTCTCTCCCTTATTCTCTTCATTAATTTTAGCCTACTTTCATGTTAGGTAAGCGTCATAATTCAATTCAATTCAATTCAATTCAAAATGGTTTATTAAAATACTTTCATTGCGGCAAAGCCGAATTGCGAAAATTTACAATAACACAGTGACAATTGATAAAATGCATAACGTAAAGCATGGTAACATTACAATCAAACTATTATTTATTGATGAAAAGTACAATCAGAATGGATGAAACGGAAAATAAATGGGAAGAAAAGAAAAGGGGGGAGAAGAGTAGGGAACACACACAAAAATGGATGCAGTTTATCTATCATTATAAAAATAGATTACATCACCTTCACATAAATATTCTTATACTATTATAACAATCATTATCAATTGTCATTATATAAAATAAGATTTTTTTTTAAATTAGAGAAAAGAAAAAATATGGTATTTTTATTTGCAAACATTTTGATAAAAATCGAAAGTGTATAATCATTCTAGAAAGCAATCTAAAAAAAAAGATTAAACCAAGGTACTCCAAATAAATAAATAGTGCATTCATACAACTAGATAATATTGATAATGCTCTACCAATGCCATCAATTTTTTTAAGGGACATCGCTACAGAGGGATGGGTGGGGGGGGGGAGAGGTCTGGTATGTAACACCCCTATTCAAAATCTCCTATCGGCAAATCTCAAAATCTGATTACCTTTGTTTTGTTTTGTTTGATTTTAAGTTTTGCCTTTGAAAACAAATGAGAAAATCTGTCGGCCAATTTCAAAATCTGAAAAAGGCGTTACATCCCCCCCCCCTCTCACCCCACAATTCAAAATTTTCTGGCGGGGGGGGGGGGGGGGGCTGAAAATGTGTAATTCGGATTTTCACGCCACATGATGTTAAGCCATAAAACTATATGGGTGAAACAATTTTCTGGGGCACTGCACTCTTTTTATAGGGCAGGTCTCAACAGGTTATAACTAATTTTTAAAAGAAGATCATGATATGGGAGAAATGGAGTACCTGAAATCTGAAACTCAACTCAAAGTCGGGATGCAGAATCGCGAATACATGATAAACATCGTGATAGGTAGGAGTCAAACAAATATGACAACGGAATTCAGGGTTACATTCCGTTTTGCCGAAAGTGCATTTATCCGAAGATTAACATCCGGAGATTTCTTATTCAGAGGTTTCTTTATTCCGAAGGTTCATTGTTTTGGACACGGAAAAATATTATCTAAAGATCAGAATGGTGAGAGCAACTAGCGGCATGAATGGCCTGCCATAGTTAATTCCATGCATAATAAAGTCAATCTTAATCTTTGCGACAGCGTGACATGGAAGCGATCCTTCTAAATGCTGGATGCTAATATTTATAGTGTTGAATTTAGCAATTTAAAGACCGCGATACAACTATTTGAAAACACTGTCACTTCTCAAATCCTAAATGGTGTTTCCTTTTAATTTCTTTTTAAGAGTGAAGGGCCTTATTTCATAATTATGCGTATTTTAAAATTGCGTTTAATTTTGTTTAAAGTTGCGACTAAACGCAACTTTTTATGCAGGTGGGCCTGGGTCACCATTTCTCTCCTGGGTACGAATTGACAAATGCAGGTTTATGTCTTCAAATGACATTGGTTGGCTGGTGCTTGGCCGACGTTCGAACCCATGCCCTTCGCATCGCGGAGTCCAGACAAAATCACTGTAGACCACTCGACAATGACATTCCCTAATATGATATGGATCAAGGTTAGTTCTGATTGTATTTGTTTATAAATTAAACGGGATATCTAGAGGAGGAGGGGGGGGGGGTAGAGTAGAGAATGTGCATTAGCCTGAAACCAAACAAACTGTGGACATGGCAGACTGCCGAGTTTAGTGTCAGCCTATCAAAGATTCAATCTTGACGTTATGATGGAGTTTATCATTTTGTTGAGATAAACTAGGCTGTCACAATATAACCTGATCGCGATATGTAACACTACCCGGCGTGAACGGGCATTACTGGAGGTAATTTGGTCGTGTAGTTTTACTCCATTTAGGGGGAAACTCGGGTAAAAGCGGAGCTCTTACTACATCAATCATACCAGATATAGAAATGCCTGCACGAAGAATGAAACAGCACGAGGATAAGAGCAGAGGAGAGTGAAGAAATGATGAGGCAGTCATTATTGCTGGCATGTTGAGGCTTGTATGCAAGACGTCTTGCTCAAGCGCTGTTCCTTGACCGAATGAAAGTTTGAGAGGATTTCGGTTTAGTTTGGTACCTGAACTTGAGCTGAGAGACACCTGTTTGTACATTATTCTTCAAGATGTGTACCGGGATTATGAGAGTTTTATTTCTGCTTTCCCTCGTGTGTTTAACGTCACAGGTAAGATATTCATCTATCCATTATTTCTTTCTTCCTTCACTTATTTATTTCTATCTTTCTTTTTCTCTTCTATTGCTCCTTATTTTCTTCTTTCTGATTTCAAATAAATTTTATTTTTTGTTTTTCTTCTGATTTTCTTTATTTTCCTTTTTTTTGCCCATTTACTGTCGATTTGTGGGATATGTAGGCATTACGGCCGTTGCACATGCAAAATACAAAATTATTTTGTTGATGTTCATTTTGGGTTTTGTGTTCGATATCACCCTCAATCGCGTCGGAAGCAAAAAAACCATGCCAGTCTCTGACGCAGTCGTACGTCTGGCAATTGACGCATCCTTTGCATTACGTCCGCATGAGACGTTGTTTTGATTGCGTTATTTCGTACGCCAATCAAGCATGTAGATCCAAACGCCAGTAATATCTTTCCGTTGTCCATATTTGCTGAATTCACTTTGTTGGCGCTACCATTGTCACAGGGAGCGTCAAAGTCTGCGTAAGTCACTAACGCAGTATGTCGTCAATCAAGGCATCTTGTGCAATCACTCTTACAGCTCTTCAAGTTATTGACCTCTTTCTTGGTGATGATATATCTTTTTTAAAAATTGTATTAATGACATTTAGAAGTGCATAGAAGCAAAATAGAGATTCTAATGAGAAAAGACACTTTTCACTATTCCCTAAATCAAGTATGACATTGACACATGAGTACAAAGTATATAATGTGCCATAGATGAAGCACGTCTATATGATTGTAAAAGGAAAAATGAAAAGGAGAAGAGTAAGAATGAAACGGAAACTCATTTAAATGAAAATACTGTAAGGTAAGAAGCATAATTACTCTTGCATACATTTAACATTGGATGTTAATTATGCATGGTAAAAATAGGAAGACGATCAAAAGAATGCTGCAGGAAAAAATAAAAAATAACTTTTTTTTACAAGCATTAAACGTGGTTTTACTATGACACACTGGCTAGTTACAAAAAAAGAATTTGACAAATGTGAAAAAGATGAAGAAAATGGAATTTGGCTAAAAAAGAAAGACATATTTTTAATAGAAATACTGAATAGAAACATCGACCTGTTGTATGTACACTCTAAGAAAAAAAGGGTGCAAAAAAGGGTGCAAGATAAGAGTTTGCACCCTTTACATAAAAATGAACCCTATTGAAGGAAAATGGGTTAAAAAAAGGGTGCAATATAAGATTTTGCACCCTTCCCACAAAAATGAACCCTATCGACCAAAAAATGGTGCAAAATAAAAGTTTGCATATTGCATGCATATTCATGATTATTTTCCACGTGTTCACATAAAAATACATTTATCATGATTTGTTAAGCAAATTATGACAATGCACATCAGTTTTGGGATTTGTATTTTCCTTTGGCAATCATTAACCAATAGATTATTTTGTCTGATCATGTTACAATTACATTCTCGTTTTAGCAATAGATATATTGATTATATGATTACTAACCAAGAAACATCATGCATGTTTAATATGTATTTGTGTATGAGCAAATTTTACCATTATTCCTCGATGATGAGTGCAGGATTGCACCTTTTAAGGGGTGCAGGATTGAACCCCTTAAGGTGCTGCTATTGCATCGGTTTGCACTCCTAATGGAGCAGGATTGAACCATTAAGGGTACTAACATGTCTCCTAAAAGGTGCAATCTGGCACCCTCTTAAAGGGTGCAGGATTGAACCCATAAAGGTGCTGCTAGTGTTGCATCGGTTTGCACCCCTAAAGGTGCAGGAATGAACCATAAAGGGTACTATTTCCCCTAAAAGGTTCAATCTGGCACCCTTTTAAAGGGTGCAGGATTGCACTTTTAAAAAGGGTGCAGGATTTAACCCCTAAAGGTGCTGCTATTGTTGCATCGGTTTGCACCCCTAAAGGTGGATACTTGCACCATTTTTTCTTAGTGTGTAGTGTTTATGCCATTCCAAATGAGTGAAACAAAAATCGGAGCTAGAGGTCGAGAGCAAGAGTAAAAATCGAAATCATCTGACAAAATCTGGAAAGAAGAAGTAAAGCTAACAGGGATGAGTTTGGGAGAGCTCCGAAACACGATTGAAGAAATACTGTTCGAAACATAAAACTGTTGCAACATGGTTTTGCAATCTCACCTTGGCTATCAAAATCATGTTCGTGATAAACCTCTTGGGAATATACCGAGAAATATCCCGGGCATGTAAGTATGTCAGAAAAAAAGTCCATTACCCTCGGCATCACTGTTTTCTTTCAAATATGAACTTTATGATGGACCACGTTCTCTTTGCAAAGAATGGTTCTAAATGAGAACGGGTTCCACGGATGGGATTGCATAAGGTGATGACTTAAGGAAGATATTGAAAGAGTGTTGGTGTATCTACAAAGGGGAGTGGCATAGATGCAAGTGACCCGGGTAGCACTTGAAGGGGGCGGCGAACACATACGGAGGAGAAAAGCATGGTATGGGAATCGTATTTTGAGAGGAAATTTCTATGATTTATTCTGGATAAGATGCTGCTTATAAGTATCGGCTTGCATGATGATGTATAGATACATGTATACATGTATAAGCGCCGGTTGGAGAGGATGGACGGTAGGAGAGGCTCGACGTTTCGAACAGGTTGACTGATCCGTCGTCAGGAGTGCCATATATAGCTGGCGTGCGTGAGCGTAAGCCACCGGGTTGTTTATCACGCAGGAGTGGATTGGTTGTTTGAACCAGTGAAATAAAAATAAAAAACGCACAAAAACTTACTGGGCATCATCTCCGATAAAAAACGCAACTCCCATTTACACATAGTGACCTGTGTTGAAGATAAGTTTGAGTTCTGGTAATGATAGAAAATAAATTCTTACAGAATCCAACAAAACTTACACTTAAAGGTAATACAAAGTTATGGGAAATTTTGAAAATTGGTCGGATAGTGATTCTTCACAAATTTGATTTATTTGGATGCCCCTGTGGATGTATTAAAAGCATTAGAAAATTTAGCCCCTAAAACATTTCTGCTTTTGAGAAATATTGAATACAAAAATTTACCGGTGCTCCCGGTAAATTTTGATAAATTTCAAATAGCGCCTGCGGCCGTACAATGATAGCTGCGACCATGAAAATCACAGAATATGTAGTTGTGATATATAATTTCAAAACGGGAATAGCTAATCGGTCGATTTTAGTCAAGAAACATTGTAATATAGTGTGTGTGTGTGTGTATTGGGTTTTTACAGACGTGTATCAATCAGATATGATTATTTACGTCTGGGGACCGACCTTTAAACGTCACCATCCGAAAGACGTGACTCAGTTTCGAACCTGCGTCCTCTGCTGAATCAGTTTGTAACTTCCACTTTTAGCTGGATTACAGGCGCACGCCACAACGCCTAGCTTAATTAATATCTTGACCTTGAGAGGGAGCTATACAACATAAAGAGTTTATTATTTACAATTTCATAACTTTAGACTCGATTTCAACCGCGACAACGATCACTGAATATTGTAGGATCGCATATGCTTC
Organism: Strongylocentrotus droebachiensis; assembly: GCA_035222895.1. Taxonomy (NCBI): domain Eukaryota; kingdom Metazoa; phylum Echinodermata; class Echinoidea; order Camarodonta; family Strongylocentrotidae; genus Strongylocentrotus; species Strongylocentrotus droebachiensis. The sequence goes on from JAVYIG010000388.1 coordinate 611,412, forward strand.
CAATATGTTCATTTGAACCAAATTCATGACCATATACCAAAACTTTGTATTACCTTTAATGTTCAAGATTACAAATAAATCACATGTGCCGAACGATTTTGGAAGAAAATGTATCTAGGGGCTGAGTAATGACCATAGATAGATAAGGAAATCAAGGTAGTTAATGTGCAAATGAGGATGATTTCCAGCAAGTTTTGGGTAGTCTGTTTTTATTTTACTAGTTCAAACAACCAATCTACTGCAGGATAAACAATACCCTAAATCCAGAATGAATCATAGCCATGTTCTCCCGACATACGATATCCATACCACAACTCAAGATTAGCTTTAAGCACATGGTGTCGGGCCTTCTTACCCGGATTTCCTTATCCGTCTATGAACATTTTTCTATCATACATTCACCCTCAATATAAATGATTGTAAATATGTCTTTATACAACCCTTGTATGAAACAAATCTATTACGTCATCAATAACTAAGAAAATTAATGTTTTTGATTTTTTTCTGTTCAGACTGATTATGCCTAAATATGCCGGCGAAAAGCCAGAAATGCCAACAAATTATTTGTTTGTTTTCTTTATTATTTTATCATCCTCTGTGATGGATACGTGCGCAATAGAAATATATTTGTTAGTATTATTATTATCCTTCACTGGCAGAAGCAAAACCCGACTTGTCTTCTACCATTGGCATTGCGCTAATGTTGAGTACCCCCACCCCCCCCCCCCCCCACACTCAACGAAAAAAGGGAGGGGGGTACATGATTACATCGTATGAAGCTTTAGTACCGTAGGCGTTTTGTGTTTGGGTAATAAACATAATTAATCATGATTACTGTACCTTTAATACAAAATCTGTCAAATTTGTCTGGCCTCACACGATAATGACGATATTTGTCGGATGCATATTCTCGAAAAACAAACAGGTGCGTGTGAATGTTATCATCAACATCCGAAATTTCATCACTGTGGTATGCTGTTAAACTCATCGTGAAAAAATTGTAATCTTGAGTGCGCAAAATGATATGATTATCATTGCAAAAATTGTGAGGATTTAATCGCAAAGAATTGCAATGGTAAACAAGCTTCCTTCTTCAAAAAATGTCAAAGGTCCGAGACTTACAAACTCACAACCCTCGAGATTAGATGTAATACTGGCTATGATATATCATAATTCGGCAGCTGCTCGCAAAAAGGTCGTAAGAGCCATTGTCAGAGGCAGTAACAGTCTTCTTGCGGAGAGCCGACGAATTTATTTTTTGTCTCGATTTTGTTTTCACTATCAGATTGGTAGAGCCAAGATGGTGGTAGCCCAGAAGTCACGGCCTCTTTCAAGTGTCACAAATGAGATCGCAGACATCAGCACAGAGCAGACGACATCCTCACACGATCACGCCCTATCTGATATCGATCGCAGGATTGACGGTCTGGATTCCCAGATTCATAGTTTAAATGTGTGAGTATAGTGAGGTGAAATGGAAGTTTCAGCAGTAGCAGTTTCAGGGGGGAGGCTTTGGGAGCCCAGCCGTTCACCGAAATTCGTAATTATAAATTATTTTAAACGAAAAAAGTGTAGAATATGAAGGCAGGCACCCCTCCCCCCACCCAGGCCTTATAAAGCCCCACAACCCCAAAATATTTTCTAGAACGGCGCCTGAAATACAGGGTGTGTAAAGAAATATTACGCTTAAGCAAATGTTTTAATCCCGCCCTACTCTTCTACTTTTGACTTGCTTCTATTTGCTTCCATGAAGAAAAAAATATGAATTTGGATATCTCAGGAGATGTCTTGCCCGAAATGACAAGTCATAATAACATTAATTTGAAAAAAGGTTTTTAAACATATTTGTAATGGATATGATTGGCGTAGACAGGGGGGGGGGGTACGCGCTCCTATTGAATCACAATAGAGAGAGAAAGAGAGAGAGAGACATAGAGAGGGGGAGGAGGAGAGATATTGATAGTTAATAATGGATTTAAATAAAAAATTATATCATCTATTCAAACATACATATCCATGTGCATTAATGTGACAATTACATTTAATTTTTTATCTAAATGCAATACATAACATTGTATAGAAAAATAAGAAAATAAGCTACACGCAAATGCATAATAACATGAACATAATTGGAGCGCTACAGAGTAAGCAAGAAGTTTGATGTGCTTGCAGCCCTCGGTTAAACTAAGACTACATATAAAATGAAGAAAATGAAGTTCTATATTATAAGAAAGATGGAAAAAAAGGGGGAAGAACTACAACAACAGTAAAACCTGTCGATTCGGGAAAAGGAAAAGAAGAAAAACAGAGGGAAAAGGAAAGCCGATGGTTGGAACGGGAGAAGAAGATGACACAATCTTCTCCAAATCCTCATCCCAGTGAGATCGCGTTGATCTGTCGCGTTTCAAGTCATGAGAACCATTTTCTAATCAATGAATGCCAGTGTCCATCCGTGACTGAACCAACACTATGCCTATAATGGAGCTGGTGCACATATTGCTTTATGATGATGTTTAATAATTTTTCTGACAAAAGCAATTTGAAATGTTGCGAAACACTAGACTAGGAATCGTCTAGACACATTTGATATTAAACAACTACAACAAGAACTATTTAAAATGACATGAACCCGATTTCAACGATGCTTCAAGCAAACAGAGGGAGAAAAAAAAGGGAAAGTTAAACAAATTGAAAATTGACAGAGGATAGCTAAGCGGCTGTAATGAAATATGGCGGACGTGACAAATTTGGCGTTTGCAAAGTCAAAAGAGTTCAGTGTGTTAGTTAAGGTCAGTTAAAGAAGGGCAATAGGGCTATACAGGGGCAACCCATAAATAGCTGGTGTTTTGTTTTTTATTGAGCTAAATTAGATGGAACTCATGCAGTACGTGATCGGGTAGGACAAAAAGGTGTGATTTAATGTGGTAAAATAGCTCCCATTTTAACAAGAAAGTGATAAAATGACAACACTAATGGGTTTTAAGCTCTTATCGAGGCCACCGAAAGAAATTTATCTCAGCTTGCTTAAGAATAGACAAATGAAGATTTCATTAAAGAAAATATGATACCTTAAGCAATTCGTTTACGTGCGCAGCTGAGCGTAGCATCTTGTAGCATATTCCGTTGTGGGAGAGGGAGAGAGATGGGTAGAAAGGGAGAGAGAGAGAGAGATAGAGAGAGAGAGAGAGAATCCTGGTATTATCGATGACCTTAAATAAAAAGAAATCTTGAAAGCAAGAAAAACGATTGCATTTTCTTATATTCTTTTCTCCTAATGACACTGGAAATTTCTTCTTGTGCTAATATTACAGTTCCCTTTTTTTACTCTCGAATTCTCGATGACGTTACACTACGATACACGACTTGTTATGTCTATTATCAAAACATTTTTCCATTTCATATCGGTATGTACCTACATATCTTTATTTCAAATGAAATAAAACGAAACAATATCTTTTAAATATTTCCTTCCAATACTGCAACTTTAAAACAATTGAAATAAAATAAAATCATGGAATTGTAGTATTTAACCATGATAATAGTATATTGCCACAGTTTTTTTAACAATATATTAGTAAATTAAAGAATCTACAATCCACCTTTACCTTTTAAAAGAGAATATGCCGTTCGTTTAAATATCTTTGACATGATTGTAAAAGATGTTGAATCACTTACCCAATATATGTTTTTAAAATCAATGAAAGAAAAAACCACCCTGAAGCTTGAGATATTATTTGAAAAGTTTAAAACTGTTAAAGGATATTTCATTTGTATAATATCTATCACCATATTCATTCTTTTAAATAGCTTAATTTTTTTCTTCTTCAACGCTGCTTGATTGAAAAGGTTGATAATAACTTTTAGGACGACTGTTTTCATAGCTGGAAATATGTATCGCTAAGCGTCATTGTCGAAAACAGTAATTATCTATTAAATATTTTATTTTTGGCACTGAGTAGATTTATTATTTCTTTTACATACGTAGAGGCACCTGGAAAATTGTCTTTGTTTGAAGTTTTGATTTGTAATTTTTAGTGATCATCATTAACAAAAGAAGACATTCTCCCATTCTTTCCGTATGCCTGCGGGTAATTCATTTAAAAAAGGAACTACACTGATTAATTTGTATAAATTTGAACCACTACTATTTAAGAATAAAAAAAGGGTCTCCCATTATAGATAAGTCAGTAGCCCAATATATAATATGTTGGGCCATTAAATACAAAATAAACAGATAAAGGGAGTAAGCTTGAGTATCTGGTACATACCGTGTGACGTCACAAACAAATTAGCGCAGCCTTTGAGTATCAACCAAAGACGTTTGAATATAATCATCAACCATCAACATCTTATGTGACGTCATAAATAGGTTAGCAAAAACCTTTTGTATCAACACACTGTGTGACGTCACAACAAATTTAGAGCTCAGCGTAGGCAAAAAGGCAGACTTAACCCTAATAAGGCCGGGCTATTTGAAGTCTTACTACGGCCGGGGGGGGGGGGGGGCCCCTTAAGATCTCGGCCTTGAAACGGCCGATCTCCGCGAAAATTTGCACGCATGTCAAGTGAAGTGTATAGAACAATGTGATAATTTCATTTTTTTGAAAAAAATCACTCATTTGCATATTTATGGTAATTTATGCAAATAACGTCATAAAATCACATTTTTACACATAAATCATATATTATTCATATTTAAGCATTCTTTTTCACTACAATATATTCATAAGACCATTTGGAACAATAATACGACAAAAAAAATTGGAAGAGCCAGCTTATTCCTTATGTTATCTCTTGTTTTGATAATTTCTTATGTATTTCATTGTTTTTTAAACTTATGTATGTTATTGTTGTTTTTTTTTTTTCATTTCTTCCTACAATTCAACTATTTTGACACCCAAAACAACCACCTAAACTTTAAACAAGACCCAATAACCAATGTTTGATCTATGTTTAGGAAAAATGACATTTCCATATGTTTTGTACACAAATCACAAAAATGAGCGATTTTCGGGCTGACATGCAAAAATGCGCAAGACTCTAAAGAAAAAAGTCAGCGAGCGGCGAGGCGCCATCCATATGCATTCTCGAACAATCAGAAAAATCGTGGAGGGGGGGGGCATAATGCCCCCCCCCCCCCCCGGCCTTATTAGGGTTAAGAAAGTAATCTAATTTCGTTTTAGATATCCTTGACCATAATAACAACAAAACAACAAACACAGAAAATCACATCCAGTAAAGTTAAGAATATAAATGAAGACATATTGTGGAAGCAATACGATAAGTTCGCAAAAAAAATCTGATTGAATATATCTACTGTAGTAGAAATAAAAATTTAACTACTTTAATGCTAAATCAAACGCTTATAATTGTTTTTTCTGTCAATCTCGTAGGAGGCACGTTTTGGGTAATTGTGTCGCTTTAAAAACAAACATACAATATATGGATTAAAAGAAGATAAACGTAGGTAGTTTTAGCATGGTTGATCGAATTAAAGTAATGACAAATATTTTCTCAAACATCAGCCCTTTCCTCTTCCGTCTATTTTCTTATATAGAGATTTAAAGCAAATCTTAGAGAGGACCCCAAGTGTTTCTAACATGGAGGAGGAAAATGCCGAACTTCGCCGAATGCTGAGAAATTTCGAGCGCTTTTTCGGCACCCTATACGCGGAGAAACCCGAAGCATTTGACGCCGAGGCGAACGCCGAAGTAAGGATGTCAAAGCTTAACGAATACCTTGGCAACCGAGAGGCGGAGCTAGCAGGTTTGCGCCCGGCACCATCGACGGTTATTGACACGGAGGAAACCTTTGACCCGGAAGTACTTGGCAGAGCCCTCCTCCAAATTACAGAGGAGAATTCAAAACTGGCAGAGAAAGTTCAGGTAAATCAGAGTATTTATAAAAAAAATGGAATGATCTTTTATTTGTTTGGAGTTAGGAAGCAGTCTGAAATTAAAGTGGAAAAAATGCTCTCCCCATTTCATGTTAACATCAGTCACTCATAACACAAGCATCATTTAAAAATAAAAGTGTGAGTACGTATTTACAGCTGTAATTTATTATTCTAAAATCATTTCAGTGAAAATCATTTCCGTCTCTGATCCTTATTTATAACTATTGATCATTATCGTAATGTAAATTATAGTATGAACAACCTTACGTACGCAATAACACATTGCCGCCTCTCATTTCTGATTTCAAATTCTTTATTGTACTTTATATTTTGCTCAAATTTCTATTTACTTATAGTTTATCATTTTAATAATCATGAGAAGAAAGAAAAGTTTAAACAAATATAAAATAAAATAATATATAATGTAATTCGAAAGTTTAGCCCAAAATACTGACGAGTAAAATGTAAAACCTGCATTCAACAGCTATGTCTACTCCCAAGGTCATCATTTCACATTTTGCTGCCATTTCATCTAAATTTCAGAAACTACAATCAAAAGTTGACATCACTATCCCAAGGAAAGAGAGTGGCCGTGATGACGTCATAGAAGAAGTGAGGAGACGTAGGAGCCCACGTGACCTGCATACACAGAATGTGATGAATGGTACCTCGGTATCCAATGAGGTAAATTATAGGCGTTCCTTTATAATATGAAAAGTGATTTAAATATTTCGCTAAAGCCCCCATCACACCAAACTAGTTCTCACTACGTTCTCGAAAATGTTGCCAAACGGGCTCAAACTGTGTGCGAACGGAGTTGAACGTGATAGCAACTACTTGCGACCTGTTTAAGGACTTTATAGACGGGCTCGGACTGGACTAATGTCTCTAATACGATCCTAGTTCGTTCATTAACAGTCCACAAAACGTACAACTCGTCTGTACCGGTCCACAGTCAGTTCATATAAAGTTCAGATCGGATAAATTTGATATTTCCAAGTAGTCCATTTTTACTAGTTCGGAACTTGTTTTAACTAGTTTATAACCCAACCACCCCGTTGAGAGACAGTTCAACTCGTCCTAATCTTGTTCTTGGTGCGTTCGAACGCGCTCCTAGAGCGTGTGCAATCCCGTCCGATTTTTGGGCTTTACAAACCCAGCACCGCGTTCTTCCTCATTGATGCTCGACCACATCACGTGGTAACACGTTCCTTTGAGAGGGCCTTCGGTCCTGGAATGCGCTATAAAAGAACGAACTATTATTATTGTTTAGTAGGATCGAAGTACGGCAATTCCGTTAAAAGTACGGCAATTCCGTTCGTAGTACGTCCATCTCGTGTTAAGTACGTTGTCACTCGGTCCAATTGCAGAACGGGGAGAATTTGGAACAGGCTCAAATTCTAGACCACCCTTCCCGTCCAAGCTAGTCTGAACCCGTCCACTAAGTCCTTAAAAAGATCGTAAATAGTTGCTAATACGTTCACTTCCGTTCACACACAGTTTGAGCCCGTTTGGCAACATTTTCCAGAACGTAGTGAGAACTAGTTTGGTGTGATAGGTGCTTGACTTGAACGTCTTGATCTGCAAAGCCTAAAGCGTAGCAGTTGAACAGGAATGAGGAATGGTGAGAACGCTCTGGGTTTTTATAACTCCCCGAGGCAGGACGGGGATTGCACACGCTCTATAGGAGCGCGTTCGAACACACTCAGAACGAGATGAGGAAGAGTTGAACTGCCTATGAACGGGGTGGTCGGGTTAAAAACTAGTTAGAACAAGTGGCGAACTAGTTAGAATGGGTTTAGACGTATTGGGAACGAGGTAGAACTAGTTAATAATGGGTTTAAACTGGCTACGGACTGGCTTGGACTGCCTAATCTACCCGATCTGAACTTAGTATGAACTGGCTGTGGAGGGGGAACAAACGAGATAGACGTATTGAGGACTGTTTACGAACGAACTAGGATCGTATTATAGACATTTTTTTACACATTCTGCCTCGACCACAACCCGTTTTAGTAATATCTAGGACGGTTCCAGAACGTTGTAAGAACTAGCTTGGTGTGATGGAGGCTTAACAGAGCCAATGAAAGGGGATGTAATGGTTGAAGAAAAATCATATTAAATCAATGTCTTTTACAGTTTGTACAGAAAAAAGGATCTTGAGTTCTTTAGGTGCGCCCATTAATTTTGAACAGCTCGGTATTATATCATCAGCCAAAAAGTAGAAGCGGGGAGCGGTAGTTATCAAGTTTCTGGAAAGTGTTAGGCCAAACTGAGGAATATCTAGCAAAAGAAAACGCGACTTTTTTTTTTACTAGTCATGCTAAGTAGTTTGTGTCACCACAAATAGTTCAACATCAAGCGCAAGACAAAGACGGCGATACATACAGAAGGCCAGATTAAACCCCCTAGCCTGAACCACCGCTGGTGCAATGTTTGTTTTAATATTTTCATTAGTATTCGGAACATTGGCAAAGAACTGATTGTGCAGATTTAGAAAGAAACATTGAGAATTCCTTCAGAACTCTCTCCACCGGCATCCCTGGCTGCGGATTAATCCTCATTACCAGGTCCCTCGGAGAGGACCTTAATCCGTCGGTCACCTGGTTGCTTACTAACAAACTTTTATGCTTTCTTGGCAGTCAGGTAAATTAACCAACAACCACCAGTCCGCTACAATCGACATTTGTTCCACTTGGAGAGCATTGACACGAAGATGGACATTGAGTTGCGTAATGGGACTATAGCCTTGCAGATCGACAGCGATCAGCAAGATCTTAGAAAGGCGTTTTTGACTTGGAGCAGGCTGCACAATGTAGAGCGCCATCTTGGACGAAGATATATATGTGCCTGAATATATCTCATCCTCGTTCTGTTTATTCACCGGGAAATTAGTTTTTAATGCTTGGTGAAATTGACTATCCCTGCATCAAGGAGGATGATTTAAAGGAAGACGGATCTTTGCGTTGATGGCCAAGAATCAAGCAGTTTGAATCCTCTTTGCCCAAGAAGAATAGTAAATTGTCAAGCTAGAGCTTCGTATTAGCAATACAATAATTTTGTGCATACAAACTGAATTTAATACTCCACAGATTGCCTCGTCTATTTTCTGCCTTGTATTCGTATGACTCCCCTGCAACTTGAGACCAGCATTAGGCCTGCG